>JAVQKC010126074.1:0-25565 GCA_036025475.1 Philypnodon macrostomus
ACATTCATGAGATTTCGTTTATGTTCAGCAGGATTATTGGCTCAATAAAAGTGCATCAAAACATTAATTAGTGAATTATTTAATTGTCATTAATCGAAGATGTACCAAACTCAATCCAGTCCTGCATCTTCATGATATGTACCTGTGAAGCAAAGACTTTTTGAGTTATCCTGGACCTGGACCATCGTGATTCCATAATATCGCTGTTGCGCCGATATAATGAGTTTGACATATGTGGACATTGTAACCATTTCTAATTTTCTGTAATGTTGGAGATGGGGTTGGTTTGAGCAGAAGTCTGAAATGCCAAATGGATTTCAAGAGCATGGCACAAAACTAAATGAGGAAATATCTGCCTCATGAATCTCAAGAGGAATGTAGGTTCCCCAAAAATATCTGTGTAGGATATGCATCATGCCATATATACAGTCAGCTGCAAATTTGTAAAAAAAAATTCAAAATACAACAATTAAAGCAAGAAATCTCAGCAGAATAGTGAGCACAGTAATATTGCAATATTATATTTATACTTGCATAAAAGAGTGAAGAACAGCCTAAGTTGGGGTCAGTTTATTATGTGTTGGTGTATACTCCTCTGACCTCATCTGAGTCTGTACAGTTTAATAAAAGTCAGAGCAGAAAAACAAGTAAAATCTGTGCTCAGGCAAAGCAACAGAAACTATGGCCCATTAGTAAAACGTCATAACATGAGGGACTTTATATTTTATGTTTATGATTATGCAAAACAATCTTTAGAACATTTAAAGATATAGTGAGATTTCAGTAAATACATTGTGCAATGAGCTCCGTTGGTCACCACTGTTGGTCCCTGTGCCCTGGTGGAAGTTGCTGATGAAACCCAGAGAAGGAAGAGGACGTAGGAGAGCTGTTTGTGTGTTATAGGAGAGAGATGACTCAGATGGATCCTGATGTAATCCACCAACTCCTCCCTCCTCACGCAGCTGCTCCTCTGCTCTCGGAAAATTAAGTCATAGGCAGTAGACCAGCCTATAGCTGTTTACAGAGGTGGGTAGTACTCAGTTACATTTACTCAGTCACAGTTTTTAAATACATTGTACTCCATAGAGTATCTTTACTGCACAATACTTTGGACTTTCACTCGCGTAATAATATTTTGAAGTAACTGTACTGTTACTTGAGTAAACTCTTGTAAATCGAGAAAGAGTAAGAGTACTTTTACCACCTCTGTGTGTCATGTCAGAACAGCTTTATGTGAAAAATGTGACGATGTGAAATTCTGTTCCTTGTGCCTTAATTTTTGAAAATATTATTTACGTTTTTATTTATTTTTTATAAACGCTCAAACAGTTACTCAGGACTTGAGTAGTTTTTTCACCAGTACTTTTACATAGTAATTATGTGAATGAGTACTTTTGACTTTATTTTTAAGTAATGTTACTCTTACTTGAGTAAAATGATCTCTACTCACCTCTGACAGTTTATCTGAATTCTGGCTGGCCCACTTCTAATCAGGCGAGATGTTTAGTTTTTATAGTAACTGGCTTAACGACTGCTAACTTAATAATATACATTTTATTTAAGTTATTACTTTATTTATACTTTAGTTATCCAATTTGGTAGGCTTCACATCAATTATTGTATTCATCTACTTACTTGCATTATGACTAAGCTATTTTTGTTTTAGATATTTTTGGAGTGTTTTGTGTGCATCTGGGCTACTGTTAAAAAGCGACGTGGACCAATAAAGTTTGGGCAAAATAAAACTTCCTTTGTGAGACCTTAATTAAGTGACATAAATAAAGAGTAGGCTAGCGTCTCAAACTGATGGAAATCCAGCTTCCTGTATCAACAACAGTCATCAGTTTTGTGCACAGCTGTTGAATCCCACCTCCCTCCCTGTTTGAAAACGCATGCATCGCTTCTATTTGCGAAACCCTCCAGCTCTGGATCAGCCTGTATTGTTTTTGGGGCACGCCACGCTTTGCAGTTTCATGGTTTGAGGCGCATGCGTACTGTATCCTGTAGCAACCACTGAAACCGCCAGCTAATCTCACCAAGAAAAGTAGCGAAGAAAACCGTACAAGAATTCAAAAGCCACATCTACGGAGGGCTTTTTATTCGTCCACATGTAAGAACACACCCTGGACCGCGGCTGGAGATGGATTTTAAGGGTTTTTTGGAACGCGCAATCGATACAGCGGATTAATTTGCGTCACGTGGTCTGACCTGACCAATGGAAGAGAGTTATTTCGGACGGAACATGTTTCTTTGTGTGGATATTTTACAGATTTTATCACAAACGTTACATTTTTCACATTTAACTCGTCGTAATCGGTATGTTTTTGGGTTTGGGTAGCTAGTTAGGAGAGCCGTGTTTTGGATGTGGCCTACTTTGGGGGTCTTGAACAAACATCGGGCAGAGGGCCAGTATCACATGACTCCCCTCCCCCACCCGGTGCTTCTGTGAACGGGGAAGAAGGCGGACATGTTTGGGGGAAATGTGTTGGTTAAAAAGTATCGAGGTGGAAGGCAAGAAGATTATTTGAAGAAAGGTTTCGCATTATTTTGGATTATCACTTCACTTTTTCAAAATCTTATCATTGACCAACAAATATTTTATATCAAATGTTACTTTTTATATTTTTGTTTCCCCTGAGTTTATTTGATTTTCTTTGTCACTGCTTTTAAATCCGTTGTAATGACACACTTTGAGTAGATCTTGTTACGCCATCGCCTTTTCGTGACATTGTAAGGAGTTTGTAACCTTGGAGTGGGGGATGGGCACATGTGGTTAGGTAACCATTTTGTGTAGCTCTTGAATTAGGAAAGAGTTGGCAGTTTTTTTAATGGATTGTGTTTTTGTGGTTTTGTAAAAGTAGTCTGATTGAATTTGGTTCCCTTCTAAGACTTCAGATCGTGAGAAATAGCTGTGACGTTCTAAACTAGACCTGGTCTTCGAATATTATTTTTTTAAACTTAAACGGTGTTTTTTTCTGAATTTGTCTTTTGTTCTTGTGTGGTTTTAAAAATGGACATTTCCAAAGTCTGTCGGAGAAATGTGCTGTGTCATTGAGAGGATGTTGTTCTTGTGACCCTAAAAACAATGGCGTCGACTCAGCAGCTGCCCTGGAGTAGTCGTTAATTACGAAATAAGGGTTTAGGTCTCTAAATAGTTTTTTTTGTTATTTCTTTGGTCTTTACTTCGGTGGTTGGTGGTACATTATTGTGCATTAGCTCTTCCCAACATTGCTGTTTCATTGTCGGTGTGTTTTAACGTTAAACCCGACCGAGTTTGTGGTTTTCTTTGGAGCAAAGATGGCGGGCGCTCGTCTTTCCGAGGGACATAAATGCGGATATTCTGGTAGAGAGGGAGCTCGTGGAGCTCGGCTCTTGGCTCTTGGCGGACACGCGTGACCAGGTCCAGGAGCCAATGGGCTTCTTGGTATTTGCCCCAGAAGCCCGCGTTTGAGCTGTACAATCCAATCCGCTTCGTCGTACGTTACGTTGACGTAATGTAATAAGATAAGGAGAAGTGTGTGTGTTGGTGTACTTGCATTTCGTTGAGGATTGTGGGTAAAAGCCAGTTGCTTGCAGCGATTCTGCCCCAGTACAAGCGCTGGGCCAATCGCATTGTGCAGATCGCTTGAGTGACAGGAGGACTTTGCGAATAGGTTGGTTTCGAAGGTTGCGAGAGAAGCGTCTGCAGTGAGGGGCGCGGTCGCTCTGACTGACGGATACAGTAGCCAGTAGGAAATTAGGGGGCGGGGTCAAGTCTTGTCACTGTAGCCAATGGGACGAAAGGTTGGTCTATAAAGTTGCGGGTGTAGTCGCAGAGTCGCCATTTCAACGAAGCAGTTCGAGGGAGAACGCTGCAGCTGGGAGCGGAGGAACCTGGCGAGCTGACTCCGATCCCGGTCTGAATCTAGCTATAACACAATCCGGATCCATCCTGATGGATATGGCGCTTAACCCGCTCCTGGACAGGTATATATCGGTAACATTGACTCTGGGCTTTCAATCGCGCAGGATATTATGGACGATTTATATTTGTTTGAGCAATTACTTGCCGATGTAGGTAATATGGTCTGTTGTGACTATGTGCGGACTTTATATACCACATTCAGTGGGAATTGAAGGCTCATAACGTAAACGCAGGCTGGAGTTGGTGTGTTTTTGGTGGTAGGTTGTGAAGTAGCGGACTGTTTCGCTCTACGCCGGCGCCATCTTCGCTGCGCCCCGCCGTTGGCCGCTGACTCCCGCTGCTGGGTTGTTTATGCTAGCGCTGTTAGCGTTAGCTCTCCTAGCTCGAGTGCGCCCACACGAAATTTGTCTTGCCATGGTGTCAGAATTTAATAGTATATATTTATAATGCACAGCACGGGCATTGAAATGATAAAACATTAAGTCTTCCAACAGCCACAATGGAGCGTTGCCATACCGGATCTCACTTTGTTTTGCCGGTTTGTTGTTGTAGCCATGTGACCGTGAGGAGCAGGCATACCCCTTATGGCGACATTAGTCTACTCACAGTAGTTGGGTTTTAAACCTGGTTTGGTTTTCTTTAAATAGTTCAACTGATTTTGTTATACTTCATTGACCGGTGTTTGTTGGTTGCTTGGTTACGGCGTTTAGTGTCCCACAACCCAGATGCAATAGATTTCGTTTTGAACCCAAATGTTTTGTTTGTTTCTTGACATCTTATTTGCATTAAAAAAAAATTGTGAACCACCATTAACACAAGCACAAACAATGTATGTTATGTATAAACAATATTTTATAATAAAGTGCATCAACTCAAATTTACTGCCCACAGTTGTATCATTTACAGATGAAAGAATTTCATTAATATTATTTACCAGCTGCTAGTTGTACTTTAATACTCGTACTAAAGTACTTTAGTATTTGCTATGCCTTAAAGAAGTTGTAATATCTCTCATAGTACAAACTTGAGTTCAGTGTTCTACAGTCACTTGTGATAAACAAACCCACGAGAGCTGGCAGTTTGCAGCTGTTTTTACACGTGTTTGCGTTTGTTAGAAAAGACTAGACTGCAGCATGTTGCTTCAGCTCCACCCACAGTCATTACAGACGGCTTACAGGGAGGTGGAGTCTCCGGTGCAGTTAGAGGAACTAGTGTTCACTGTGGTTTAGTGGGAACTAATGACAGGGTCTGCATTAAACATGATTGTTTTTATTGATATAATGGCATTTACATGGATACCATTAACACTATCTCTATTGGGAGAGAGTTTAAATCACATTTCACATGGACCAATTGTGGCTTGAGTTCATTGGTCATTGTGCTGTGCTCTTACCAGCTCCCTTCTCGGGGTTGAGGTTGGCACAATGGGCCTCACGGCGCTGGAGCAGAGTTCTGGCACAGCTGGGAAGCGTATCAGGAAACCTTCACTGCTCTACGAGGGCTTTGAGAGTCCCGGGCTGCCTCCTATGAGCCAGATGGCCCCTACGGGACCCCCACAGCCCCCAGTCAAAGATCCAAACCGACAAGGAAGGATGACCAACCAACTCCAGTTTCTACAGAAAGTCCTCCTCAAGTCGCTGTGGAGGCACCACTTTGCTTGGCCCTTCCATGAACCTGTGGATGCGGCCAAGCTCAACCTACCTGTAAGTAATACCTGTGTCTGTTGGCCATTAGGAAAAACTGGCATTGTGTTTTCAAATGTAAAATTGTTTCAATCGGTCTTCATTCACAGGACTATCATAAGATTATTAAAAATCCAATGGACATGGGTTCTATAAAGAGAAGACTAGAGAATAACTTCTACCGCAGTGCAAGTGAATGTATGCAGGACTTCAACACCATGTTTACCAACTGCTATATCTATAACAAGGTAAAGTCTTGTATAAAGACTTAACTGAAGAACTTAGATATCAAGACAGTTGTAATAATTGTTTAATTGTCTCCAGCCCACAGATGACATTGTGCTGATGGCACAGTCTCTGGAGAAGGCATTTCTGCAACAAGTGGCTAAAATGCCCCAAGAAGAGCATGAGCTCCTCCCTCCCCCTCTCAGAAACAAGACTGGCAAAGCTGGCAAAAAGGGACGAGGTTCAGCAGGTGTGTTACATACGTGTGCCACTGAACGAAGACGCTCCGGGAGAAACCAGACAAAGAATAGCATAGATTAAAATAGTGTATAGGTTTCAGCAATTCAAATCAAATTACATACATGATATCATAATAAAAACATGGTAGAAGACGGAATCAATGAAGTAATTCTGATATATATACATATTTTAAGTTCAGCATTTTTCTGTTTATAGTGTCTGGTGGAATAACGACAGCTCACCAGGTCCCCGCTGTCTCACAGTCGGCCTACTCACCCCCCACCCCAGAAACCCCTGACTCCGTCCTCTCCACCCCCCCACAAACACTTCTGACCAGGAGTCTTCCTCTAGAACAGACACTCCCTACCATCACAGGTGTGCTGCCTACACAGCCCACTGCAAAGGTAAGAGGAATGATTCCTGATGAACTGATGCCTTTATAAAGTGTCCTTGTCTAAGCTGTGGTCCCTATTGTAGAAAAAGGGGGTGAAGAGGAAAGCAGACACGACCACTCCAACCACCGTTGCGATGCCCATTATGAACACTCTGGGCGTAGGTGGCATGGGGCTGGGGCTAGGCGGGCACGAGTCCCCTCACACCCTCGCCTCTCTCGGGATAGACCCCACCACTGCCCTGAGCATGGGGATGGGCATGGGTATGACCATGGCCCACGCCGGGGTCGTGATGGGCACCAAGGCGGCGGCGGGAGGCCGACGAGGAGTGAGCGGACGACCGATTAAACCTCCCAAAAAGGACTTACCGGATTCTATGTTGCCTCCGCCCGTGCGTCGGAGCAAACTGGGCCCACAGCTGCGCTACTGCAGTGGGGTCCTGAAGGAGCTGCTGTCCAAGAAACACGCGGCGTACGCGTGGCCCTTCTACAAACCTGTTGACGCCACAATGCTCGGTCTCCACGACTACCATGACATTATCAAACAACCAATGGATCTCAGCACCATCAAGGTACTGGACTACATTTGTCTTATTGGTGTGTGTTTGTGTTTGTTTGTGTGTGTTTCATCAATGTCCTTTGTGCAGAGAAAAATGGACAGCAGAGAGTATCGAGAGGCCCAGCAGTTCTCTGCAGATGTTAGACTGATGTTTTCAAACTGCTACAAGTACAACCCTCCAGACCATGACGTAGTTGCTATGGCTCGGAAACTCCAGGTAAATGATACATTACAATATGCTGTTTATAATCAAATTAACGTTAGTCCTTCAACATAAACACAATGTTTATTAGCCTATAACAACTGGTATGTATGGGTTTTTATGTCGGGGATTATTATGGAAACGGTTGGCATGGCAACCCCAATATAATGGCTGCTCTTAAACTGCCTGAGTTTCGATGCATGTCTGTCTGGTGGATAGACAACAGTCCACTCACCTGTGCTCACGTCTGTTGTAGGACGTGTTTGAGTTCTGTTTTGCGAAGATGCCCGATGAACCTCGCGCTCCCCCGAGCTCCTCATCCTCCTCCTCGTCTTCATCGTCGTCTGAGAGTGAGCTGAGCAGCGAGGAGAGCGAGAGCGAGTCCAGTCCCAGCTCTGACTCGGAAGAGGAACGGGCCAACCGCCTCGCTGAGCTGCAGGAACAGGTACTTCATAAACCAATGTGAATGCAATACAAATCCACACCTGTCATTACCGAGCTGATGACCACTCATTAGCTCCAGGTCTGCAGCAGCAGGAGGCCACATCTTAAGTTCTGGTCTTTTTCAGTTGAAAGCTGTGCACGAGCAACTCACCGCGCTCTCCCAGGGTCCTATCATCAAACCCAAGAAGAAGAAAGACAAAAAAGACAAAAAGAAGAAGAAAAAGGGCGACAAAGAGAAACAGCGGCGTCTGGAGGAAGAGGTCGTGACCCTCAAACCTCCCAAAGCCCCTAAACTCTCCAAGTCCTCCAAGAAGAGCAGCAGCAAAGCACTGAACTGCCCCGTCATGCCCACAAAGAAGTCCACGAGCAAGAAAAACAACAAGAGCAAGTGAGTACTGACACCTACTGGACAACAGAAGTATACGCTCGAGTGATAAATATTCGACTTTCGTGTGAAATTGTAGAATCACTGGTTTGGACATTTCGAAAGCCAAATACTGCATTTTTTTGTTGCTCACCGGACGTTGTGGCAAGTGGCCTTTAAGGTTTACTAGCCTCTTGAGATTTCCATTAGCCAAAGTTTAGTTTTGAGGAGCTTTACGGTGAATATGAACTGTTGGGCACTTTGTCATAAGTTCTAGTTTAGATTTAGTCAATGCTTTTATTTTGATGCGTCTCTGTAGAATTGGCAGTTTGGCTAGTGTTAATGTCCTGATGTCTAGTACATGTCTATAATGTTACTTTATATTTCCAGGTCTAAAAAGGGATCCATGGTGTTAAACGTGCCGGCGGCTGCTGCGGCCGCCCACGAGCCTTTCATTGGGCACTACGACTCGGACGAAGAGGAGGACACGGCGCCCATGTCCTACGACGAGAAGAGGCAGCTCAGTCTGGACATCAACAAACTGCCCGGAGAGAAACTGGGGCGCGTGGTGTACATCATTCAGTCCAGAGAGCCCTCGCTACGGGACACCAACCCGGAGGAGATCGAAATCGACTTCGAGACTCTGAAACCGTCCACGCTGCGGGAGCTGGAGCGGTACGTCATGACGTGTCTCCGGAAGAAACCCAGGAAACCGTACGGTGTGTACAACATGGGTCCAGTTTTGAGATTTAACAGGATTTCAAATGTACACCAGAACTCAACCCAATGTTTTTGTCTGTTCGAACAGCGAGTAAAAACAGTGCAGGGAAGACCCGAGAGGAGCTGGCTTTAGAGAAACAGATGGAGCTGGAGCGGCGGCTGATGGACGTGAGCGGGCAACTCAACTCTGGGAAGAAGCCGGTTAAAACCAAGGGTGAGTGTTTTATATCTGTGTATATGTATGTGTATATACATGTTTATATGGATGTGTGATGGTGGTATGGTCCTAATGCTGTTTGTTTTTGCAGCGGAGAAGCCCGCAGCGGAGGCCAGCACACAGCCGTCTCGACTCAGCGCCAGCAGCTCTTCCTCAGACTCTTCCTCTTCGTCGTCATCCTCCTCTTCCTCAGACACAAGTGAATCTGACTCGGGCTGAGCTCATATGAACAAAGGGGCTTCACCGAGTGACTGAATAATTCTACTGACATGAGCCGCGGGCGGGTCAACAGCACCAGGACACACTGGTGTGGGGTGGAGCGTCTGGGGATGTTCTCTGGAGAACCTCCCCCTCAACCTCCATCACAGACGAGAGGCAGACTCATGAGTTTGAAGGAGATGGTGCTACAGCCAGAGTGGATCTGGAGATATACCTTCTAACCGTGCTCCCTGTCTTATGCTGTATAGATACCATGTACAGTTATATAAATATCTATTTTTCTTTTATAAAGAAGCATTTTATGGAGCTAAATTATTCCCTTATTGTGGGAAGGATGAACTGGCGTGGGCAGAGTTGTTTTAGTTTTTGTTTTTGAGTGTAGAGGAGGGAGGGGAGAAACACGTGTGTGTGTTGTGTGAATGGGTCACGTATGTTTGCATGCACATGTGAGAGGTAGACCAGTCTCATGAAGTTCCTCATAGTTTAAACACCATGCTGCAGAAGCACCTTGGTTCAGTCAATGACAAAATGCATGCATACAGAGGAGCCGGCGACGTTCACGACTTTACTGCATCTTGTATCTGTTTACGCCACTGTACAGACGTCAGTTAATCCATTTATTCATGAATATTCTGTTCCATGTTTCTGTACGTCTTCAGTTTCTCTGTAAGGTGTGTTGCTTTTCTTTGTGATAAATCTGCTAATAAATTGTGAGGACGTGTGTTGTCCACTCACCTGTGCCCAGATAACATCTCTGATTATTTTTGTTTTTATTAAGTTATTGTAGGTCTTATGTTGAGTTATTAAACCCTTTAGTTGGCCGTTTCACGTCTTACAGCAGCACATTCTGTTATGAGTTCAGTTCAGTTGTGGGAATGAATAAGCTGCAGAAAATAAAATGGTGGAATGTTGGTTTATGCAGAGCTCGTGGAAGACCTGCTTCTTGAACAGTCTTTAACACATTTTAATGTTGTGGTAATGATTATAGTGTGTACTATTTTGATTGCCTTTAGCATCATTCTAGGAAAAAGTATTTATTCAGGATTAATTTAATGGAGATGAGTTTTTCACTGTCTTCTGAGCTATGCGCCTGGGCCGAAGAACTGTATATATTTTACAGTTTATTCTCTGAGCATGTTTTTGTTGTAGTCAAGCCTCTTTCTTGAAGAGGGAAAGTCAAAATACTCCAGTTGTCTCTTCGCAAAAATAAAAGCCTCTGTATTTGACTGCATCTACATCTGTACATAAATAAACAGGGAATGACCAACCTTCATTAAGACTGTGGCTATTTCCTTTATTTGTTGGTAGGATATGTATCTGTATTTATATAGTCTGTATACAACTGTTGTGTTATTTCACACGTCTTGGTATTAGTCACAGCTGAGAGTCGGAGCGCCCTCTTGCGACCATAACTGGAAATACATTTGTAAAGTTATAGTTACTTTTACGCATTGTTTGTAATAGGTACAGTAACAGAGTAAAATAATACTACGATAAAGTTATACATGGTATTATAAAAGAGCATTTTTACGGAGTTCAAACTAACTTCTTTTCGCGGAGCAGTCTCCCTCTAGCGGGTGCTGCGGGAACTGCACTTGCCTTTAGCAACATGTAGCAACAGGTAAACAGGTGTAAAAATATAGTTCAACAATAAGTTATATAAAGGGAAATTGTACAAAACGATTGTTGATTGATCTTGAAGCAACAGTGGGTATATTAATTATTTGATAATAAATAAAGATGAACGTCACACTAAAGATTATAGAAATAAACATAACATACAGCACTGTCGAAAACGGAGCAGGTCTCCCTCTGGCGGACACGACAGGAACTGCATCCATTTAATAAAGTTAGAATCCGTTACTTTATGTAACTACTTCCGGTGAACCTTTCAAAAATAATCTAGCCTGTACATGTAGTTACACTGTACGACCACAGGAGGGCAGTGTGTCCGCTGTTCATCAGTGTCTGACTTATTTACACAGCGGTAAATATTCAGTATGCATCATATATACATCTATTTGATATAAATTACAACTCTCTAGTCTCTATTGCTCTGAGTTACACTAGTGGTACTTTGACAAGTGTCTTATTATGTTCAAGGCTGCTTTATTATTGAGTGTGACATTGACACTCGTTTCTGAAATCATTTATGAGACATTTACGCATATCAAAGTTGACCAAAGTTTGTTATTTTAAGTTATTTAAGTAAGTAAACTTATGTGGGTTTTGACACCATCTACAGGATCATCTGAGAACTACAACAACACAACACTGTCATGGCGTCCTCCACGAGGCTCATCTCAAGGTTGACGCTGGTTACAGGTAAATGTAGTTTGTGTAGTTAATTAAATAATGATAGCTTTTTCTGCTACGACATTTTTATTGTATTTTTTTTGCAAATGAAGAGACTCGCTGGTCTCTGTATAACGTCAGGGAGGGAACAACGTCAGGTCAAAATACAGTCTCAAGATAAAAATGATAAAAATGATAAAAATGGTCTGTTTTAGATTTACAGAAAACAGACGGATAGTAGTTTAGGACAAAATAAGGAAAAGTATCGGGAAATCAGTAGTTTGGTAGAATCAGTATCAAATAAAGTGGCCCTGGTTCATGTTTTATCGTGATTTCACAAGTGCTTATCTGAGATAAAGTTGGCTTCTATTCTCTTAAAGCTGACCATTTTTTGTAAAAAAAAATGCTAGTAAAAGTATTCTGTCATAATTATTATTTTACTTTAGTTCCTCCCCTGGCCTCTACAGCAACATCAAATCAGAGTTTGTGTGTTACCACTTTGACCAATAGTAGTGGGGTTTGACATTAGTCCCTCCCCTGACCCTTGGCTTGTTTATTGAACATATATTATTGACAAACTCTACTGACTTGATGCAATGCCAGGTAAACATGGCCAGTGTTTATATGAGTCTCGTTGTTTAGGTGGGGGTAGTGGGATCGGGCGAGCCGTGTGCCAGAGGTTCGCCGCCGAGGGGGGGTCAGTGGTGGTCGCCGACCTCTGCCCGGACGCTGCTCTGGAGACACTGGCCGTCCTCCAAAGGGACCACAGAGGACAGGGTCATATCTCAGCCCAAGTCGATGTGTCTTCAAAGGAGAGCGTCAAGAAACTACTCACTCAAATACAGGTACGTTCAGGACGTTTGCATTGATTTAAAAACAAGCGTGGGACAGATTCATGTTTTATTTTATGGGACTAACAATGACATGCTCTGAATGAGTGTGTTAAGTGCCTTTGTCCAACCGGATATTTACATTTTTATATCACGCAGAGTGTAGATCCGGGTCAGAGGAGGTAAGTCACTGACAGACCGACCCACTTAGTCAGCCACAAACAAACAAACAAACAATAACAAAACTATAGACTTTTCCAGCTATAATCAACGACCTTAACCCCTTAAAGAAACATTAATGTGGGAGATGGTCGACCTGTCATGTTGAAAAGATCAATAGAAATGTCCACATACAATCCTGACCGTAGGCTTGGTCAGAAGTCCTTCATTACTGTTGAGTGTATTCTTTTCTCCGCAGGTCTCAGGACAGATTATTGAAATGTCTGTCTCTTCTTTCTTTGCAGACGCATTATTTTCAGCCTCCGTCGGTTTGTGTGAACGCCGCAGGCGTCACTCAGGACGACCTTCTGCTGAACCTGGACGAAGAGCATTTTGATAAAGTCATTCAAGTAAATCTGAAGGTACTGCACACGAGGCAATGTAACCTGGCTTTAGTGAGACTTGTGACTTTAGGAGAATCGGCTTAATCCAAGAAGCTTGTTTAAATTTGATACAGTCATTCATTTATGCTCTGCTCTTCACCGTCATTTTTACAGTAACAATGCCAGCGTTAATATTAATAAAATAATAAATAGTATTAAGTCTTATGATGAACGCTGGATGGATTGGATGATCACTGAATGAGCGTTCTGTGTGAGACAAAAATACAAAGTCAACAAAAATCATGAAAAATCGAAGAATAATGCTCTTAATCTTACATAACGCTCGCCGCTAGTGTTGGGTTTACATTTTGAGCCAGCAGGGAAAACAAACATGTATTCTTCAGTCGACCGTGTGTTTAGTTACAGCTGTGCTTCTCTTCTCAGTGCTCTGTTGGTCTGTTTTGTCTCACTATAGAAGCATGGATCACTTACATATAACATAGGAAGATGCCTGTAATCAAACTAGACTACAGTTTATTGATTAAAACATAATTTGACTCGTTAGCATATATTCTGGTTTAAATGCTGATGCACACATTTTTTACATAATATTTTGTAACTAAATATGTGGATTACGTTTTACTTGTCTTTTCAAAAATACCAAATATAAAATATAATATAAATATAAAACTCTGACTCCAGACCATAATTCCCAGGGCACGTTCTTGGTCACTCAGGCTGTGGCTCAGGCTCTTGTGGCGTGTGGAGCTCCCAAAGGATCCATCATCACCGTGGGCAGCATCGTCGGGAAGGTACGCTGAAAAACTGTGAAAAACTTAATGGCTTACTGAAAAACACTTCTGTAAGCTCTTTATTTTGTAGGTTGGAAATATTGGGCAGGCGAACTACTCAGCCTCTAAAGCAGGAGTGGAGGGCTTGACCAGAACAGCAGCCAAAGAGCTCAGCCGGTAGGAAGAGGCCTGGTGATTTCATTATGACCAAACTCCACTCACTGGCCACTTTATTAGGTACACCTTGTACCAGATAAAGATGCATCTGCGTACAGAGATGGTGTTCTGAGAATCTTGAGGTTTTATTGAGTTGTTATCTGAGCTAATGTTGCCTCTATTATCTCAAACCAGTCTCTGACCTCTGTCATCAAACGGGTGTTTTTGCCCACAAAACTGCCACTCACTGGATATTGTTTTCACACAATTTGCTATTCTACCCTCGACATGGTTCTATGTAGAAATCTCTGTAGAGTTTCTGAAATACTAAAACAACAACCAACAAAAAACATGTCCGTCAACGTAAACTTCATTCTGATGCTTAGTTTGAACTTGAACTACACCAGTGGCCAGTGAGTTTATTGGCTCATACGAAAACCAACCACCCAAGATATTTCTGTTTTTCTAGATTTGGAATGCGTTGTAACTGTGTGCTGCCAGGGTTTATATCCACTCCGATGACGGACAAAGTACCCGAGAAGGTCATTAACAAGGTACACCTAGATTTAAACAGGATGCACCGATATGACATTATTGACCGATATTTCAGTTACCAATGTGGCCGATCCCGAAAACAATATTTTGTTTCACAGATAACTGCTTTTTTGGCTTCATTCAAACTCACGAACCTGTAGCATTGTAGAATATGGGCTGTACGCTCTACCAACTGAGCTATTCATTCTCTTTCTGTTTAAACCTAAATATATGAAGCTATCCTTGTTAGGTTCGCATCAGCCATCTGTATAGACAATACCAATAGCAGCACAAATTTTAAACATCGGCCTATATCGATGATGAGTTGATATATCTGTGCGTCCCTGTGATAATCCATTCACAAAAACTAAATACAATAAAAATAATGAATTACTATACTTAAATGAACTGATTCTTGGTCAATCTCGTTGTGTTTCAGCTGTTGTCATTAGTGCCTTTGGGGAGAATGGGCGAACCTGCTGGTCAGTAGACACAATCTCTCCACAGTAAAGATTATCCAGTTTTTGTAATTTCCCCATTCGTCCAACAGAGGTCGCCGATGTCTGTGCCTTTCTAGCTTCAGATGAGTCCAAATACATCACAGGAACTAGTATTGAAGTCACAGGTAAACAGAATATACATGATTCTTGATTGTATTATCACTGCCTTTGAGCTGCCGAGCATCTTTTCTCTTCAGGTGGTCTTTTTATTGGATGAAGGCCTCTGTAAGACTGACGTCATAGAAGACGTCGTTGTACTGTACATATCATTAGTATGTAATTTATCTGATCATGAATGGGATTTTTAGCATTAATTACATTGTTAATAAAATTCTGTTAATTCGATTTCAGTCTCTTCTTAAATTAATAGGATGCTTTGCTTTGTGTTTTATACCATTAGTTAATAAAGGATTGTGGGCTGTTGCTCTCAATTCTCAAACTCTCAAACATGGTACACACAATGAAGAGTAATCCAAATAATGAATCATTTTTCAAACTGTTCAAGAGCACCATCTTGTGGCTGTCTTGAAATGACCAAGCCACAAAGGGTCCACAAAGCCAGTCTTCTCTTTTTGTCCACCCCAAGCCCTGATAAATTCCATCAGAAAGGGCATCCAGCGTAAACTAAATGAATATTGAATCCCTTCACACTTTGACGCAGATGATTGCTCCAGAAGTGAAAAGAAGAGAAGAGTCAAGCAGCTCTTTTAGAAAGGTTATATATTACAGAAACACGATTTGAACAATTACTTACACACATTATAAAACAATACTTTGTTCCTTTTCCAGCACCATGTTTAATGTTGAACTGTTTGTTTTTAACACAATAGAAATAAACAAAAGTTGAGGTCTCATTTTCGGAGAGGGTCAGCCCCGTTGTCTGGCCCCCGTTGACGCACATCACGCTCATGTCATGTCATACAGTCCCTCTCACCAGCTTTCTCCGGCCCATTAAAAAATGCAAAGTATAATTTCTATCTTAACTGATTTGATTTAAACTGTACAAATGACATACTATGCGAGAACTGGAGAGTCACCATTTAATTATAATCAGTGGAAGCAAAATTTAACAGCACAGTACAATGAACGAGAACACTCTAAAGCGATGTGACAGACGAGGGTTGAACAGGGACAGTATCTCCGGCTGGCACTGAGTCTTAGTCACCGACAGGAAATAAACACACGTGAAACATACCACATTTGACTGGACGACTGGTGGGAGATGTTTTTAATCTTAAAGCACCCTGTTTGTCTTAAATAAATACAATAGAATATCACTATTTCTGTACAATTTGTATGTAATGCACATTTTCCCCAGTAAAAAAAGCTTTATGAAATGGTAAAAAATAGACTTGAAGTTATAATTAGCACCCTGCCACAGTTTTTTTTTTAGTAAAGCATGCATTTTTATTCGCTGCTGCGGGAAACAGGAACACATATACACAATAACCCTGATCTTTGCTTGGTGGAAAATATAAAAAATTTGATGGAAATTAATCACAGAGCCATCCATAGTCAAGAAAATACTATGCTTGAATGTGGCACTGGTAAAGCAAATGGCTTTTGGATTCACTGGTCTCATATATATATATATACACAGCAGGGTTTCTCCAACACTGTTATTATAGTCTCTATTGGTTTAAGGGTAATTCATTGGACTTCATTCAGCATCAAGCACAACACCAGATTTTAGCACCAGTTTCATCTGTGAGTCACAGTTTATCAAAGTCAGATAATAGAAAAAACATAACATTTGAAAGCAGGACATGGCTGACCACCCCGTAGATCGGTGGCTTCTTTGGTAAATTTTAATAAGAAAAACACTTTACTCTGTGTTTACAATCCAAAAAACATCACAACAGAATATCCCAATCAGCAAACCAATCTTTTCCAGTAATTGTTAACTGAGCTACATTGATGGAAGCCAGATATTAACGTAATACTCTACTGATGCCAACACTCTTCAGATCCATTTCATGTCGCTTGTATTGTAAACAGTGGCGTAAAGTGACAGGTAGGGGGAGGTAGAGTGAATTGCGGACAGCGGGGAGAGGGCAGCGAGAGGGTTTGTGATGAGGGCTCCAAACGCCAGCTTCTTTCACAGGCGGCAACACTTTTAGCTGGTTTTCAAAAACACTGTTTCACTTCGAAGACTGTTTCTTCTTCTATAGCTTTCTCACGGTTGTTTGCCCAGTTTCTTCAATTAATACATCTCCTCTTTGACTTTTTTCAATGTCCATAATAGTTGATGTTCCCCAGGCACTTACTGAATGAGAGAAATTGTCTCACAACAGCCTCTGGATGTATGTAAGTGTGTGTATGGGAAAGTGTGATTTTCATTTTGATCATTTACAAAGTTAATTTACAACATAATGGGCGTGTTTTATTACATGTCAGTGTGTCTCTAAGTGCAGTGTGTGTGTGTGTGTGTGTGTGTTTGTGTGTGTGTGTTGTGTTGTTGTGTTTAGCCCTGGAAACAGACAGGTCCCACTTCAAAACCAAACTGCTGGTTACTCTCCCCAAAGTCTGAAACCTTGATGTCCAGCAGAGGGAGATGCTCCACTTGTGGCGTGTTTACCTCCAGCACCGTCCTGTCGAAGCCTTTGCGATACTGCAGCAACAGATGAGAAAAAGAACATTAGATAATAATGGATTTTATAACTAAACATGATTTTTGCTTTGCCTCTAGGAGCCCCATACAGTGCAATTGAGCCGTGTTAAAAATATATTGTACTCATTCTCTATTGTTTAATACAGTATTTTCACCACCTCTTTTAAAACTGACCAACATTTATGTAGATTTTTTTCTTATCATGTCTAACGTCATGTAATTGTCATGAAACCGTCTCCAGCATCGTGAAAATGCATCCCGTGTCTGATTGTGTGTGCACTCACAGAGCAGCCATCGACCAAGGCCTTGATGTAAGGGTTGGTCTTGAAGCTCAGCTCCTCGTCGTTGGCTCCCTGGAGGTGGAGCGCTCGGTCGTAGTTGTTCTTGTTGTTTCGATCGGCCCAGGCCACAGACCGATGACAGTGGTATGTGATGTTCTGTCGCGCCTGGACGCTCAACAGGCGAAGGAATCCCAGCTGCACAACGCCCACGGGATCGCCTTTAGAGTCCACATAGGTGAACTGGGACAAGAGAGAGACAATGGTGAATAAATCAGGTAACAGAATTAAAGAGGGTCAATTTAGGACCCTGACCCTGATCCTGATCCTGATCCAGACCCTGACCCTGACCCTGACCCTGACCCTGATCCAGACCCTGACCCTGACCCAGATCCAGATCCAGATCCTGACCCAGATCCAGACCTGACCCTGATCCAGATCCAGATCCAGATCCTGACCCTGACCCAGATCCAGACCCTGACCCTGATCTAGATCCTGACCCTGATCCTGACCCTGATCCAGATCCTGACCCTAACCCTGATCCAGATCCAGATCTAGATCCTGACCCTGATCCAGATCCAGATCCTAACCCAGATCCTAACCCAGATCCTGATCCAGATTCTGATCCAGATCCTAACCCAGATCCTAACCCAGATCCAGATCCTGATCCAGATCCTGATCCAGATTCTGATCCAGATCCTGACCCTGATCCAGATCCTGACCCAGATCCAGACCCTGACCCTGATCTAGATCCTGACCCTGATCCTGACCCTGATCCAGATCCTGACCCTGACCCTAACCCTGATCCAGATCCAGGTCTAGATCCTGACCCTGATCCAGATCCTAACCCAGATCCTAACCCAGATCCTGACCCTGACCCTAACCCAGATCCTGACCCTAACCCAGATCCTGACCCTGATCCAGACCCTGACCCTGACCCAGACCCTGACCCTGTTCTTTGATGTAAACTAGGTCGTCTGTAGAGGTCAGGGGAGGGACTCAAGTAAAATAATAATTATGACATCACAGAACAGGGTCAGATAAAGCATTTTTCACATTTTTCACATTTTTATAATTAAGGAACTTACAGACTACACAATCAGACGAGGTGGACTTACTTTGCTCCCAGTGGAAAACTGACTGTACCAGGATCCTGGAGTTTCTTTGTGCCATGAACTCATCTTTACCTGACACCAGAATTTTAAACATTAGACATTATACTGTATATTGTTTATTATGAAAAGATATAAAGCTAAAGTGTGGTTACAAACTGACCGTGCTGACGCTCGTGCTGGGGTATAGACATGTCTCAGCTCCCTTTGTGAAATTACAGAAGACCTTGAATGAGTCCCTGGAGCAGCCCTGGTTTGGATCAATCCAGTACTCTCCTGCAAAGACAAGATAAACATGATGTAAAACGAGTCTCTGTCCTAAAGTCCCGAATCTGTAAATATTATAAAGGCCTCTCTACCGTCTTTGAGGTCTGGCTGGCTGAGGTGCAGATCCTGACAGGTGCGGGCGGGGCTGTCCTGGGTGCCCAGTGGGAATCGCATTGTTTCTATTTCTTGTCGTAATGAGTTGAGAGAGCCGAAGATCTCCTCCATGCCTTCGCTGCCCATTAGGAACTCAGTGCCGGTAGCGTCAGAGGCAGGCATGTCCGGGTCCGATTCAGAGACCACCTGACTTGCATCAATGGAGCGTTTGGATTTTGGACTTCTCTGGATGGGCAGGGGCTGGATGACCTCACCTGGTGGACCCTATACACATAATTGTGTTTTAACCAGGGAACATGAACACTGATGTTTTTACATGTTTGAAAAGTACAGCACTTACAGGAGGTCCGGGGGGTCCTTGAACACCTTTCTCTCCTTTTGGACCAGCTCCTCCCTAAACACAGCAGAATGATCAGTTAAGGCTTATTCAATGAGATGAAAGAGACTTTGTATTCAAATACTGTATTTATGTTTCTACTCACAGTAGCACCCTTAGCTCCCTTGATACCTTGAGGGCCCTGCATATAAGATATATAATTTTATTGTAGGTAAAAACCATCAGCATAGTGATTTATTTATAATATAAATATAACACTTACAGTCAGACCAGGGGGGCCGGCTGGACCAAGTGGCCCGGTGCCTCCAGGCATTCCCTTCGAGAACGAGAGAATATTTAGATTTCTTCATGTTTTGGGTTTGACTGACTTGGTCACACTTACATTCTCTCCTTTAGGACCAGCAGATCCGTGAGGACCAGGCAGACCGCGATCTCCCTTCTCGCCCTGCTCTCCCGGAGGCCCGATCAGACCAATCAGACCTGGATGTCCCTTCTCACCCTTAGCACCAGGGTCTCCACGCAGACCGGGCAAACCAGGAGGGCCCTGCAGCAGGCACACACATGAGCTGGTAAATGGTCAGAGACATGGACAGAGCATAAGTGACTTACAAGGGGTCCAGGGGGTCCTTTCTGTCCAGTTGGTCCTGGAGATCCTTGCTCGCCCTGAAACATTTTCACACACAATACGATCAATAGATGTTCAATAGCCTGACAATATTACATTGTAATACATTTTTATAAAATCCTACCACTGATCCTGGGAGTCCTCTGAGACCTTCTGTTCCTGGTTTTCCAGGGGGACCCTGGGGTCCGACGGGGCCAGTCTTTCCTGGGGGTCCAACAGCACCTGCTTCTGCCTGAGACAGAAAAATAAATAATTACAAAGAACCCCAACAAATTCAGAACAGATTATTTCTCAGCATGATGTACCTTGGATCCCTTCTCTCCCTGGCGACCCTCAGGGCCTCTTGTTCCAGCTGGTCCCTGTAAACAACATTAAATATTAACATACTGTGATATATCAGAACAGAACCTTTGTGTAGAAATACATCAAATGTTTTCAACTTTCAGAAGAGCTGATGTCGTTGTTGAGAGCTTACCCTCTTTCCTGGGGGCCCGGGAGGTCCGTTCTCACCTGGGGGGCCTGGAGAGCCCTGTGAATGTATATTACATGTGTCAGAGACATTGTTGTTTACAGTATACCATTATATGTGCAATAGCTTACAGATTCTCCTTGTTCACCATCCTCTCCTCTCTCACCCTTAGCCCCATCTTGACCCTGAAGGGAAAGCAGGGCAATTGTTTTACAAGAAGAAAATACTATTTTGTGTATTCTTGAGCAAAATCCTGAGAACTGTAAAAACTGTGGATGTACTCACTCTTGGTCCGAGCTCCCCAGGGGGACCAGGATCACCAGGGAAACCAACGGGACCCTATAATGTCAAAGCAAAGCACACCTCAAAGATTGTGATCTTACCAACTCATTTGAGACCATTATATATGACATTATATTTTTGTATCTTTATATATTTGACAAAGAATGACATACGGGGTTTCCTTTGGGCCCATCGTCTCCCGGGCGGCCTCTTCCTCCGGGGGGTCCACCTGTTCCGGGCTGGCCTGCTTCTCCTTTCTCTCCACGCTCACCTCTTGGACCCTATTAACAAAGCAAGGAAACAATAACAGTTTCATTATCCATTTCCATTTCAGAACAGACGTTGTGTCATGTTGGAGATTATATATATATATATATATATCACAAATATATAATGAGAACAGAATGTATATAATGTTGTTATTTGAGACTATTTAAGGTACATTACTAACTCACCTTCTTTCCAGGTTCTCCCCCAATTCCAGGTGGACCAGCTTCTCCAGGCTCTCCCTGCAGAACAGAGATGTTTGAGTTTTCGTCTTGGCATTTTTAAAAATAGAAAAAAGAGAAAGATTTACCTTCTCTCCGAGAGGTCCAGGATTTCCCAAACCACCAGGAGGACCTTGGGGACCCTGCAAGATTGTATGATATTGGTATTATTATATTGGTATTATTATATTGGTATTAACTATTATTATTGGTATTAAAAACCGTACTTACATCAGCACCATTGGGACCAGCAGGGCCACGGGGGCCTGGAGGGCCAGGGGGACCCTACAAACATCGAAAGGTTCACTGTTTAGCTTGATTTATGATCAACATTAAATGCAAGACTAAAGTTTGTGTGAGCTAAACTCACCAGAGGTCCAACATCTCCAGTCTCTCCTTTCTCACCTGGAGGACCAGGCAGTCCCTACAAGCAAAGGCATGGAAATAATTATTTTACCCTTTCAGTTTTAGTGTCCATAAGAAATGTAGTTTTGTTTTTACCTGTAGACCGATGGGTCCTGGGGCACCTGGGAATCCTCTGGACCCTTCATCGCCTTTAGCTCCAAAATGTCCCTGCTGACCCCTGGGACCAGTCTCACCATCAGCACCCTGCACCGTTGGAGAAGATAAAACATGAGGATCTGCATCATACCCAAGCATGGGCAGTAATTGTGACTAAAACTGATGTTTACTTACAGCTGGACCAGGCTGACCAACAGGGCCCATTGGACCAGGTGGACCTGGAGGACCCTAAAAAACACAAAATGGAGAGTTCAGGTCAACGGTCAAGCCACAGTAATTCATTACATCATACATACATGTGTTGAAACTTACATGTTCTCCCTTTCCTCCTTTAGCACCCTTCTGACCATGCTCTCCAACCTCACCCTGTAAAGCCATGACATGATTTTTACAAATCAGTAACAAAAACTGACGGTAAAATGAATGATAGTTCAGATCAGAACAGTAAAGTATAAAGACTGGCCTTGTCTCCATCCTCTCCAGGGATTCCAGGAGATCCAGCAGGTCCAGGCAGACCCACAGGACCTTGGACTCCATCTCGACCAGCTGAGCCAATGGGGCCTTTCTCGCCCTGAACAGAGCATAACAGTATATTTAGTTACTATATATACTATAATGATCCTTACTGTCTTATATTCAAATACTTACAGGAACGCCTTTCTCTCCAGCGGGTCCAGGAGGGCCCTGAGGACCAGGTCTACCAGGAGGTCCCACAGGTCCAGCAGTACCAGCCACACCTCTTTCACCAGGTGACCCCTAAAACAAGAATAAAACATTGTTATAAGAATATCAAATATTCACTGATAAACTAAATGTGTAAATGCTGTTAGAAACCTACAGCAGGCCCAGGTGGTCCAGCAGGTCCTTCACCTCCCTTCAGTCCTCCACCTCCCTGAAGAAATGAAATGTCATCAAAACTGGAACATTTTGTTACCTTTAGGGCATACATATCTACAGTAATTCGTACTCACAGGGGTTCCGGGCAGTCCTCTCTCACCAGGAAAACCTCTCAATCCTGGGGGGCCATCTTTACCAGGACCTCCAGGAGGACCGGGGTCTCCTTTGGTACCTTCTTTTCCCGAGGGACCAGAAAGACCCTGTTCTCCGGGCGGGCCTGGGGGTCCAGGATGTCCACGCTCACCCATGGGGCCAGTCTCTCCAGATGGACCCTGTAAAGATGGTGGAGGATTTATATAAACGATGGAAACATACATACTTACTAAAATATGGATTATGATGAAGCTAACCTGAGGTCCGACGACTCCAGGACCTCCAGGTGGACCCATCTTGCCTTGGAAACCCTGGTGAAAATGATATATAGACAGTTTTAAAAATGTGTCACAAAACCCTTTCGGAGTTAAAAGTGACATGGCCACAGAAATAACACAACAATATTTGAATTATGTGAATAGATTTTTAAAATAGAAAAATACTTACGACTTCTCCTCTCTGTCCAGGATGCCCGGGCAGGCCATCTTTCCCTGGAGGTCCCTGATTAGTGATATACACTTGTTAAACATATGGTATTTCTTTAAATTACATACTAATATTAACAGTAAAGCAAAAGCATAAAAGACGTTCGTCTCCTTACGGGGGGTCCTTTTGGTCCAGGAAAACCGTTGGCTCCCTGAGGCCCAGGCAATCCCTGTGGACAGGAAAACAATGGTGTGAGCAATTAATAACTCAAACAACAGTTGAATTGCTTTGGTCAAAAAATATTTTACCCTCTCTCCAGGAGGTCCATGAGGGCCGTCGCTTCCAGAAGTTCCCTTTTAAAATCAAACAGCAAACATTTTTTAAATATTATTTATTTCGTTTCCTTAGTAACTCAACCGTCTTCCTGAGCACTTTATATACAAACCTTTGCTCCTGGTTTTCCAGTTGCTCCCCTTGGTCCTCTCTGCCCTCTGGGACCCTGACAAGATCAAATATTTCAAAGAGAAATGTGAATAACTAAGTGATAGAAAATGAAGACATCACAGTAATATGGAAATATACCGTTGGTCCTCTTTGTCCTCTGGGGCCAGCTTTGCCGCCGAGACCCTAAACCAGTACACAGTTAAAATCTACATTTATTTCAGAAGCTGCAGATCCTTAACTATCTTACCCTCGTTCCCTTCTCGCCATTTGAGCCTGGAAATCCTGGGAACCCAAGAGATCCCTGAAATGGTAAAACATGATCTTAACATTTTGTATTCAAAATTATTTATATATGTTAGTGTATTATTTAAAACCGACCTTTGGCCCAAGTCTTCCAGGATATCCAGGAAGTCCCGGTACACCAAGTTTTCCCTTAAATTAGAATAATTAATTCATTAATTCATAAGAAAAACTGGGACTCTGTACATCAAAAATGATTTGTATATAATGAAAACAAATAGGATACATAAGACATCATTTCAAGGGTCCATATAGATGTGCACATGTTCCCAAAGCAGCTGAAAATATTAGAAACACAAATTTAACGTAAAAACTGCCATACCTTCTCTCCCACGAGTCCGATTGGTCCGATTTCACCTGGGGGTCCAAATCGACCCTTTGGCCCCTCTGGACCATCCTCACCCCTAGGTCCCGGTACGCCAACCTCACCCTGTTAGCAGGAAATAGAAGATAAGAAGAAATAATAAGGCGTACATAATTATAATTAAAAATCAAGTCATATTTTCTGACAAAAGCCAAAAACCTTACCCTTTCTCCCTTTACACCAAAGTCGCCCTTAATTCCAGGGAAACCATCCTCTCCCTAGGAAGAAAAAACAGACGTGAGCATTTCCTGTACTGTGCATATGTGAGCATATAAGAGCATAATAGGAGCATCTGAGTTGTTTAAAAGTAAATATAATACATTTGACTAACCTTTTCTCCTTTATGGCCCTTCAGTCCACGAATACCTTGAGTGCCCTAAACCAACACATGACACAAAAGCAGGTTTGATTGTAATGTTTGAATGAATCTGATTTTGAAATGTGACAATGCTGACCTTGATGCCACGAGGCCCAGGATAACCAATAGCTCCCTGCGGACCATTAGGACCCTGCAAATCACAAAATAACAATGTCTTTATGATTGTCATTTTTATTCTGATCATCTGTTTCATAAGATAGTGATGAATAAACGTACATGATTTCCTTTGGTTCCAGAAGGTCCCTCTTTTCCTGGGTGACCCTGAGGAAGCAGGGTTAGAAACAGTTTAGTTCCTGTAATCTAGAATTATAAATATGGTGTAGGTGGATATATGCAGGAAAACATACAGGAGGACCATCAGCTCCGGGCATTCCTGGCAAACCTGGTTTTCCAGTGGGACCCTGCGACATAACAGTGAGAGAAAAGAAGCTTTACTACAAAAAACACGCATTACCCCTCCTATTGCCCCTGTACATCTATTACCCATCCTATTGCCCCTGTACATCTATTACCCATCCTAATGCCCCTGTACATCTATTACACATCCTAATGCCCCTGTACATCTATTACACATCCTAATTCCCCTGTACATCTATTATCCATCCTAATTCCCCTGTACACCTATTGCCCATCCTAATGCCCCTGTACATCTATTACCCATCCTAATGCCCTGTACATCTATTACCCATCCTAATGCCCCTGTACATCTATTATCCATCCTAATTCCCCTGTACATCTATTC
>JAVQKC010126087.1:0-25183 GCA_036025475.1 Philypnodon macrostomus
GGTTTCAGTTTATTTGTCATATGCACATTCAACACAGGGTCAAAAAATGCAATGAAATGCTTTGGATCGGAAGAACCGTTAGACTCGCTAAGATACTCATGAAGTACTAGTAGCACGCAGTAATAGTACATGGTAAGAAAAAAGTGTGCAAAAAAAGAGATAAGTAACAATATAATAAACATGTAATAAAAAGTACAATAAAAAAGGCACGTGTATAAAGAATATACAGTAATGTATATGATGTTGATGGATTCATTCAAATATATTGTCATTAGGTGGTAGTTTCATAAGCATTTTGATAATTCACTCCAGCAATCCCAATCAATTACAGTAGTTTAACCGGACATTTGTGTTACGTTACAGATCAGGATGCGATTTTATGTTAATTTATCGAGCGATGTCTGTGTAGTTTCACACATGTTTGATGTAATCAGTGATTGAAACCTCAGACTTCCTCCTTCTTTATACGTCTCTTTTTTAATCTAAACTGAAGACAATTTATTAATTTCAGATGTTGTTGTTTATCATTATCATTAATTCCCCTGTGTTGGTGGGAGTGGTCAGTAGATGGCGCTCGTTGAGGTCACTCGGGTATACTATAAATGTGGCTTTTCTCAGCAAAGTGACCACTTCTACATCAAGACAAGAAGCCATACATGCCGGATAAGGTCTGACTTGGAGGTAGGTTAACGAACTGCTGGTCTTGACACTAAAAGTATATTTGATGCTTTCTGTACAGTTTTATTCAGTTAGATTTAGTTTTTTTCTGTTTGTTGTGGTTGTTTTTGCTTCAGTGTTGGATTTGTGTGAGTTGTGCACACATTGTTCACCATTCTGTGCCTGTATGTTTGGATGCACATGAATGATGAGCTGCGCTTGGATGACTCTATTAGGATATTATCTAGGGGTCGTGAGGGACAGTGGCAGAGCAAAGAGAGGGACCACAGAGTGTGAGAGAGACCTGTTTTTCCCTGAGTCCAGTTTGTGCCAGTTTCATTTATGCATCAAAAAGCAGAAACTCTTACGTCATCGAGGATCCATTTATTCCCAAATTACGTAATTACTGGAATAGGATTGTGAATGTATTAGCCCTAGGAGAAGAACAGTTTTGGATGTTGTCAGGCAGCCACTTATCTTAGGTTCAAAGTTAATCATGTTCATCAATGCTTAACCTTCTCCCTGTGGTCATGTGACTTCTCTGATATACTATAAAACCTGCTTTTGCTCTGGCTTTTGTCTCTTTGCAGGAAAGGTGACCACAACAGCATCACACCAGAGCGCTGCCATTCAGCATTTAGCTCCAGTTTTCCTGCTTCTGGGACCATGGCGCCAACTCTGACCACAGCGTTCGCCAGGCGATGGTGGATGGCTGTGACTGCTATCATTGAGAACCTGTTCTTCTCTGCTGTGCTGCTGGGATGGGGCTCTCTCCTCATCATGCTCAAGTCTGAAGGGTTTTATTCCTACCTTTGCGTTGAGGAAGGTGAGTGGCTGTACTGTATACTTAAAGATAGATTTAGCATGTTAGTTGAAATGTGAGACCAACTGGTTGACTGTCAGGATATTTCGCTGTGTCAGCCCTGTGAGTAATCCCTGTACCCCGCCCAAGACCCATAGCTGCAGGGATAAGCTTCAGACATAAAAAAAATATAGACACAAATACATGCAGTTACTTGCATAATCTTACTTAACTATTACTCAGCGGCATGTACGCTAAGGTACATGTAGTCTAAGTGTTTTAAAGAAATCGCATACATCAAAGTAACTGAATGTCAGCTTTATGGACTTATCTTATCTTTCTGATGATATGAGCGGGCAGAAGCACCAGCTCAGCTCTTTCCAGGCATGTGACATGAGATAGATTGGACAGCAGGCTTTATTACTGCTATTATGGATGTTGAAAGTCCACTGATAATGTATGGGGAAGGCACAACAGGCTGATAGCAAGTGATAAAAAACAGAGAAATGCGTAGAAAAATAAATGTGTCAAATAGAAACTGATGGTGGTTATGTCAGGTTTATACCAGTTTTGATGCAGCTTGATTTTTCACATTGCTTAGTTCAGCAGTTCTTTGTGAATTGTCATCAGAACGCTGTGCTTTGACAGTGTAGGATGTTGCCAAAAGGGAAGCGTCATCAACCACAAGGAGGCCATTTGATGAGTAATATCAAGTGCTAGCTATCAAGTATAAAACAAAAGCACCCACTGCCCAATTTCTAGGCACAGACTCTTTCAGATTAAACCTGTTGATGTTCAATCTGAGAATAAGAATGAGAAATAAAGAAATACATTTATTGACTTTTGACATCCAAGCTCTACGGGTTTTAGAGAATGATCCCAAAAAAGAGAAAATATAGAAAAATTCTGAGAGCAGGAATCTCAAGAATGGCCACTCTAGCTCAAGATATAACAGAAACCAACAGTAACTAAAAAGAATTGTTCTGCCTAATAAAGTGGCATGTGTTACATACTATTAAACTTGGATCAGCCATGTTTGATTTTAAATCTTTGTGTTTCTCTTGTAGCTAACTTTACCAGCTTTAACTTATCCCTGTTGCCCGATTCCTCCGATGACTACGCGGACTACTATGAGACCGAGGCGGGTGTGGTGGGTCTGGGAGACGGGGTGGAGATGAAGCCTCTAGTCCCTCACAACGGGCCTCTAAAGATGAACGGCTGGCTCATCTGTAAAGAGCAGGACGAGATGCTGAACCTGGCCTTCACCGTGGGCTCCTTCCTGCTGTCCGCCATAACACTGCCGCTGGGAATCGTCATGGACAAATACGGGCCTCGCAAGCTCCGACTATTGGGAAGGTAAAATAATCAAGTCCAAAAATGTATTCAGTAATGACATAATGCTGCACACTTTATTAGGTAAACAGACCTTGGTTGGTACTAGTGACAGTTTGATTTCCTGATGCCTTTTTATGATCTTTAACCAGTCTAACCATTCTCTGGCAATATGCGTCAACTAAATTGCCTTTCTACAACATTATGATGCTTGGTTTGTTTGCTGATTTGAGCTTTTTGCTGATTTGAGCTTTTTGCCATTCGCAGTTTAACGGTCTACTTAATAAAGTGTCCAGTGGGTGTATGACATTTTAATAATAATATATATCATTCTTTGCAGCACATGCTTTGGTCTGTCCTGCTTCATGATTGCATATGGAGCTTACAACCCCAATGGTAAGTCTAGCGTCTCAGCGATACAATTCCCTTACTGTGTTAGTATGAGTTTTGTATCTAAACTTTTGTGTCCTCCGCAGAGCTCTCTGTCCTCATCTTCATCGCTCTGACCTTCAACGGCTTCGGGGGCATGTGCATGACTTTCACCTCTCTCACTGTAAGTCTGAAAATGTAAATGTTTCTATTATCACAATGACCTGCCTCGTTGGTTCATTCATTATAGTTTATGCTGAATGTCCCTTCCCCCTTTGGTCTGGCATTCCTGGCTGTCGCCCATTTGGCAACACTGGGCTCTGTGTTCCTGAGGACAACACAGATCAACTTTAATTAGTTAGATGCATTCTTTCACAGAGATGCAGCAGAGAAGGCTGTTCACTGGACTTCTCTCCCGTTCAAATGCAATACAGAATTACATTATACAAAATATACAAAGAATTCTTTACATCATTGATATTTTCTATTTTATGGTTGAGGTGGGAGAGCAGGTCATCTAGTAACTGAAAGGTTGGAAGTTGAATTCTCGTCACTACCGGACTATACTGCGATTCTGTCCTTGGGCAAAACCCTATAGCCATTTTGCATGAATTTGATGCTGTGATTGTGATGAGGTGATAAGGATGCCACATCTCTGTTAGTCTGTTTCAGGGCAGCTGTGCAGGGATAGTACGCCACCACCTCTGAGTGACTATGAATTGAATGAGTTCATGACTAGCTACATTGCAAAAGAACTATAATTTAATGAGATCTTGGCACAAAAAACCTCATCTGGGTTATAGATAAAGACAAGCCAGCTCATTTGGGAAGCTGAATTCACAAACAACTCTCGTAGTGTTAGTGATGCACAAAAAAAGGTTCAAAGACCAACACTTAACCATAGTGTTTCATTCACCCCTCAGTTGCTCATCAGGCTGTAGCTCCATTACCTCCATTACATCACTGATCGTACCCTAGGAAACCAGTCAACCTAGTCCAGCATAGTCCAGTCGTGCTCCATGGTGATGCAGTTCCTAGAAAGGGCCTCAGTGTGTAAACCCTCCAATAAAATGTCCCATTTCTTTTACACCACAGGCTATATTTTTCACCCTCTATATGTAGATCTCAGATTCTTCGAGCTAATCCTATCCTTAATCACTGCCACCAGCCTTAGCCTCAGAGAATTACTGCTCTTTTATTGGAGGTTTTAACTCAAGAAGGTTTCTAAATGAAAACATGTTTTCCCTGCTTCACAATGGCCAGTCTGGACCTATAGCTTGGTGCTGGGTTAATCATTGGCACAGTCTCCTTGAGCATGACTTTACTCCACACCATTTACTTTCAGCTATTAGTGAGGAGCCTAGTAACGTACGGTCAGCTCAACATGGGCTTTTCTAATGTCCCTTTCTCATGCCCTGTGAATGTAGTCTACTATTCTTAAATTGACTGATTCTTATACCAATTTATATATTTTAGTTTTCTATTTAAACTTATATATATTCATAAAATGCATTATAGGGGGTGTTGAAACCGATTATGTAATAATGACCAATAATGTAATACCTGCCAACAATGGATAAAGCTTTTGATCCAATAAATGAATAACATTTTGGCTACAGTTATTTACCAATTCATATATTTTTAGTTTTCTATTTAAACTTATGTATATTCATAAAAAGCATTATAGGGGGTGTTGAAACCGATTATGTAATAATGGCCAATAATGTAATACCTGCCAACAATGTATAAAGCTTTTGATCCAATAAATGAATAACATTTTGGCTACAGTTGTTTCATTATCAAAGGATATTTCTAATGCAAAACTGTAGCCAATAATGTTATAACTTATTACATTATTGGCAAAATGTTAACATTATTGGCTCAAAAACTGTATTATATTTTTAGCAAGTTATCACATTATTGTTTTTATTACATTAATGACAAAAATGATTACAATATTTGCAGGTATTATTGGCCGTTATTACATATCAGTTTCAACAGGGGTCAACTGAATAACTAAACTCAATTTGCATTGTTACAGCTGTACATTGTTTTTATTTGAAGTCGCTGTGTAGTGTAAAAACTCACTGTTCAATGTTTCTTGGTTCACATTTTAGTTTTTTGATGAATTATACCCTCTATGTTATTCAGTGAAAAACCTCATGACACCATTTTCACAACACAAATGACCTTTTTGTTGTTCTTGTCCAGCTGCCGAACATGTTTGGAAACCTTCGGTCCACATTCATTGCCCTCATGATCGGTTCATACGCCTCCTCAGCCGTAACTTTCCCTGGAGTCAAGGTAATAAAGGCACTAAATGTATAGCAAACAAAAACAGGTTCATCTATTGGTCAAAGAAAGACCATTGCTTACTGCTACATTATACTAAAAAAAGAAAATATATGCAATCGAGATTGTCAGCAGAGTAATCATGTATTTGTGTTTTTTTTTAACTCAGGTCATCTATGACTTTGGCGCTCCTTTCATCACCATCTTGGTAGTGTGGGCCGCCTGTGCTGGGCTGGTTTTCCTCAACTGCTTCTTCAACTGGCCGCTTGAACCTTTCCCTGGACCAGAGGACATGGACTACAGGTGAATCCAACATAATGCACTTTCACACACTAAACCAAGTAACACATTTTAGGTGAAAACTAGAAATACCACTTAGTTGTTGTTGTGAATTGCACATTTTAATCACTTTTCTCCAATCCTCTCAGTGTGAAGATCAAGTTCAGTTGGATGGGCTTTGACCACAAAATCACCGGGCAGCAGTTTTATCGCCAAGTCACCACAGTGGGGCGCCGTCTTAGCGTGGGCACAACCCTAAAGTCTGATGATCTGCCCAGTAAAGAGGGCCACAACCTCTGCCTGTCCACCATGGATCTGGAAATGGACTGCAAGGCACAAGAAGAATGTAAGATATTCTAATGTGAAAGGGGCCCTATTATGCTAACTAAAGGTTCAGTTACCTTGTTATACTGATGTTTCTGTATCAAGAACAATCCTAGAATTATAGTTTTGCTAAGGCACTGACCTTCTTCAGAACAGAAAACACACTTTCTATGTAGATGCGTAAAGAAACCCACTTGCTAATACTTGGGGTAATGGTCTCAACTTGAACACATCTAAGACAAGGAGATGATCGTGGACTTTGGCAGGAAGAAACCTCAGCATCAGCCTGTTATAATTAATGGAGAGAGCATTGAGAAAAACAAACTGGCCTGGTCTTTATACACAAATGTTGAAGACTGTATGCAGTGAGTTTTTGCACATTTCTATCAATCTGTTGTGGCCTGTTGTGGGATTGTAACAGGCTTGATAAGCAGATTAGGAAGTGTGTGTCTGTGATGGGTGGGAGATGGTGGAGAAGAGGATGAGGTGTTTGTAATAGTGAAGTAGGCATGGTCAACAGGGGGAAAGAAGGCCTTAAAAGTACATGTACCTAATCAGAACCAAAAAGATATCTCCTTTTGTAAATGTGTGCAAATAGTCTGTTGCTATCATTTACCCACTAACTGTTTTTGTCTGCTTGTCTCGGCAGCTCAGTCCTTCTTGAAAAGCATCGTGAGTCCCATCTTCATCCTCAGTGCTGTGACTATGTCTGTCACTCAGCTGCGTCTCCTCTTCTACATGGGCGCCATGAATAGTGTCCTCGAGTCACTGACCGATGGAGACTTCAACACAGGTTTGTAACATTTATATCATCAAACAAATATAATCAGGTCAAGTCTAGTTATACATACAAGATAATGGATTTTTTTTTCAATAAGCATTGTTCAATAACTCCAAAACAGCTGAACTTACATAATGTTTGACTTTTCAGTTGAGAGAATGGAAGTCGGTAAGAGATTAGTAATATCTGTAGATTACTTTCACTTTTAACCTTTAGCTTTGTAGGTGACATAGTCCACATCAATAACGATAATCTAAAGTATTTATGTACTAACCATAGGCCTTAACAAAAACAATCAATATTTCTTCGTCCATAAACTGCTTCGTGTTGGCATCATTGTGACTTTTGAACGGCCACCTGTTGAATCATGCAGTTTCCTTGACACGCACGCTAATTATTAACTGTACATTATAGTTATTAACCAAGTAGAAAACATTAGGTTATTTGAACTTGCACTCTTAATAATTCATGCAATAATACGGATCTAAAGTCTCAATTCTTTTCTTTTTTTGAACACAGTGAGTTTATATTCGTCCATCTTTGGCGTACTGCAGCTTCTTTGTTTGATGACTACACCTGTGATTGGTCAAATAATGGACTGGAAGTTGAAAGAATGTGTTGATGGAGATGACCTCAGCAAGTACGTTTTTACATCTACACACATTTTAAATAAATATTGAAGCAAAAATGTATTTATTAATTATATTTTTTTCTGTATTCTGTAATTCCAGGGAAGACCCAAAAGTTAAACGCAGAGACAAAAAGACTCAGAAAGTGACCAATGCCTTGCGAGCCTTTGTGCTCACAAACCTCCTGCTGGTGGGATTTGGGATTACATGCCTCATTCCTAACTTGCACCTGCAGGTAAGTGATCAAGATCATTTTACAAAAGTGAAATTATATCACATTACAGAAGAGTCTCATTCATGAAGCATTAACCTTTGTTCATTTGTTTGTACAGATTGTGTCGTTTGTTTTACACACTGTGGTGAGAGGCTTCATTCACTCAGCTGTCGGGGGACTCTATGCTGCGGTGTAAGTATTGTAACACTCCCCTACCAATTCAATAAATAATCAACCAGCTATTTCTAGCCATTAAATTAATCTGTCCCTTGTGTCCTGTAGGTATCCCTCGTCCCAGTTCGGCAGTCTAACAGGCATGCAGTCTCTAGTCAGTGCTGTATTTGCTTTGCTGCAGCAGCCACTGTTTTTGGCCATGATGGGACCACTGAAGGGCGACCCATTCTGGGTAAGAACTATTCTGCAATATTCACACAAATTAAGGCCTAGGGTTCTGGCTAATTCTGGTTTCGTCCTTCAGGTCAACATCGGACTGCTGGTTGTCAGTATGTTGGGATTTCTGCTGCCTCTCTACTTAATCTGCTACAGGCGACTGCTCAACCAACAACAAAAGGAACGTGAAGAAAACGCTAAGATCTTCATCAAAATCAATGGCTCTGACATCCCCGAGGCCTTTGTTTAGTGTGAACCGTTCACTGAATGAACGAACAATGTTAGCTGTATTTAGAGGATCACATGTGCTGTGTCATTATGAGCCTCTTTCACCAAAACACATGTGAGTTTCCACTGACACTGCATTCGTCAAGGAAACAAGTCTATTGGGCCTCAGCTGAGGAGGCGCGAGCAGGAGGAAGTGAAAATGCATTGAGAGGAAAGACTGTGAAAGGAATCTCCCCCAGTACCTCTGATGTCTCTTATTCCTTCTGTCAAAGCTCCATGTTCAACTGCTTTATATTTCCTTTGTGAACGGGAAGTGATGCAGCTGAACACATCTGAACACAGTTTATATAAAGATATTGGATTCATCTTTTATTAGTTTATTTTGTCTATTTTTATTATTAAATTCCTATAAACCAACCCACCTGTAACAGAGCTATCTCCTCATCATTTCAGAGTCATTTACAGAGGTGAATGGTACGCACAAGTGGTGCTTATAAAGAACTTGTGGTACAAGAGTATTGCTGTAGAGCATTAGATATCTTCATTGAAAATGATATTTTAGGTGTATTATCATCTCTGTAGGAGAGATGAAAACAGAACTGTATAGTATTTATTTCTTCCTATTCTTTACAAGATGCATATTTTCAATAAACATACGGATTATGTGGTAAGAGTTCAGCACTTTTAAAAACATTTCAACTCCCATCTGTGTCTTTTGTTTACCCATAATCCAATAATGTGGTTTATGGGCTAATATAGTTTGAACTTATTTGTGGTTAATAAAGCTGTTTTACACTTGTTCCTTGTTTAACTGTATAGACATGTTTTATTTGAGTGTATTTTTTATATATTGTTTATTTTGTATTTTCAACATAGGGACATCTAGGCCTATGTCCAGTGAAACACTTCGTGAGAGAAGATGCTTCATGGACTCTTGGCAAACAACAGGTCTATCATACCCTGTCATTCAATCTTTAATTCGGTTCAAACAAATAAACAGCAGGGGTCGCTAAACACAACATTTTCACTTGACTCAATCAACACTTTGTACAATTGGGCCTGAGTAAAACACACACGTGATAAACAATAGATCTAGCCTACATTAAGTTAAGCTTCTTCGCGGATGTCAGTAGTCTATTGTGCGCATCCTCTCCCCACAGTGTGGCTGTGTCTGCTCGTGTATCTGATACTTGACTCCCACAGATGGCTATCACTTGACACCCTCTGCCTCCTGTCACCGCTCAGAGACTGGGCTGTGTGGCCTATAGAGAGCTACTGCCACCAGCCAGGCGGGCATCTGTGCGCAGGACACTGACAGAGGTTAAAAAAGGACGTGTGCTAAGATACAACAATAAAGTCTTGACAATTGGGATGTAGAAGAAGCAATAGAAAGCGCAATTTTAATAACTTCACTGTGGGGATCTAAAACGTTACATTGTGTTAATCGTTTAGGCCTATTATTTTCCCTGAAACCAGTGCAAAGCAGGTCATCATATTTACAATCTGATTATGTCAGGGATGCACAAACATCTGCAAAGGGACAGAATAATTTGACCAATTGTTATATGCGGACAGAATGGTAGAAGGGACGCCAGGATAAACGTAAGTTGGCAGGCGGATACAGATGCACTAAAAATACAGCAACAGCGCGCCATTACATAATTTTAAACACGCGCACACACGCACGCACAAATCGCAATCTCGGGATGTGCTGGGGTTGGATTAGGACCTATATCTCGTCATCACGTCACGTGCGTTATGATCTGGTGGCAGCGTGGTCCTACCTCCTGTGGCGGTACTAGGCAGAGGTGACTTTTCTCATGTTCTCAGTGGTTCAAACTAAAATGCACCAGCGATAAGCCTCCCATTCTGATCACAGTGAGTTCCCGTGAGACTCTGGGGAGCGCAAATAAGAGGATGAGCGCGAGGTGCGGGATGTTACTGAAGGGGCGAGATGACGTAGAGTGCGTCTGTGCCACGAGCGGTGGTTCCCGCATATAGATACTGCGCTTCTACGTCACCGCGGCAGGGATGACGCAGAGCACGCAGTGGAGAAAAAAACCTACATAGACTTTTAGGCTATAGAGCATCCCACTGTTCCAACAGAAGAAGAGGCACTAGTCCACGTGAGTATTATTGAAGCTTACTCTTTTTGAATATTGACTTTTGTGGCTTGGACTGTGTGGAATAATTTAACAGGCTTATGGTCTCAAGGTAAATCTGCTATAAGCTCAAATTTGAGTGGGCATTTTTCCCCCACTGTAATGAATATCAGCAGATACAGTTAGTAAAGTCATTTTCAGAACGTTAACACAAAGTGACCAAGCTGCTGATGTGTCCTTGCTTTGCTCCGCACAGGCTTGGTATACGCGCGACAGCAACGCCTCGCAGCGGCACCGATCAGGAAGTGAATCTGAAGAAAATAAGCGCCTGTGTGTTGTGTGGAGGTAGAATGACATAGAGGGGAGAGGTGGGAGAGAAGCGAGCGGAGAGAAGAAGAGAAAACCGGAGGACGGAGCCTGTTTGTGGGACCTAGATCAGCGGTTCCTCATCTGGGTTATAGGCTATCCACTACCGCTGCACCGCCAAATATGCTCATAAAGGAATTGTAAGTAGATGTGCGTGCGTGAGCGGGAGAGGAGCGTGAACTCGGTTAATCGCTGACATTGTGGCCAGTGTATCGGCGATGGCATTATAAGAATTACAATCCAGGGTGAGGAGATCTGGCGCTATCTACCCTACTTCCCAGCATTATTTCATTCAAACAACACCCCACCATCCCTGTGCATCGGTGTGCTGCTGAGGCAGGCTCGAGTTGCATCCGCAGCCGGATAGCATGGCTGGCTGTGCCCTTCACATAGCCTAGTACACCAGTGAAATAGCAAGTCCGACCTAGATGCTATGGGAGAATAATCTCACTAGGGCGAAAGGGAAGGCTGGCGGAGCGAAGCGGTGATGCTCCACGAAAAATAACTGGTCTAGAAGCCACATCCGATTTGGTGAAAAGCTGTAGCCGCTGTGGCCATGTTATTGATGCGCGCTGAAGGTGAAACGGCTGGTGGTGCGCTCCGGCATTTACCTCCAGAGGAATGGAGCTAGGTGTAGCTACAGACGCGGCCAAGGTGGAAGGATGCATTTGAGATGAATGAATGGACGGGCTATGAAGTGAGTGAATATGCACGGTCAAGCAGCAGAAGTGCACACAGGATGGATATTTAAGATGGAAAGTCCTGACAAAAGCAGTTTTAATCAGCTCATACTTTTCGACAACATTGGTGTTATGTAGCAGGCCTCAGCGCTAGTGAGAAGTGGCCTCTTCCAGATCAGCTGATGCTAATGTGAAAAAGAATGGGGTATAAAATGGGAAGTAAATAGACAGCAACAACAGTTAAAGATGGCTGTTGGGCTAGCTCAATTATATTAAGTCAAATCACAGGATATTTAGCTAATGCGTTGTAGTTTCTGTAGTTTATTTCTTGGGTATTCAGAGCAACATGACCTGGGGCACCAGTGACTTGGAGAGTTGTGTGTTTGAATCCTGCTTCAGCCTGTGCATACTGATGTTGTGTCCTTGGGCAAGACACTTCACCCACCCTGCCTATGCACAAATGAGTGTGATTGGGGCGTTTGGAGGTGCCCAGAGGTTGGCACTGAATGGCTGGCATGTTTTTGTCAGTGTGCCCCATGGCAGCTGTAGCTAAAGAGGTAGTTTACCACCTCCCTGTGTGATTGTGGTGTGATTGTTTGCACTCTGTGAAAGCTTTGAGGTCTTGTGAAGTTTTAGGGCTGTTCGGTAGTAGACGGTATCCCATGGCGTCAGTTTATTTGTACTTTTTTGGAGTAGTATATATATGTACTTTTGCACCAGTTCCAGTCCATGTTTAACTATATATAAATATCTAAAAATAGTATCTGCTCTTGATAAACACATCTGTCAGCTGGTTTTTCCCGACACATTTAATCAATAAATGAGGATCAGGGTGAATGCACGGCTAAAGACCTGAAGTGATTACATGGAAATCCTTAGTAGTCTGGCTGGAAAATGAATGAAACCTTTGTTACATGTACAATCAGTGTTGATACAAACAGACAATAAAACAGTGAGCTAATGATGCATGTCCCCTTCACCTGAACCACTGACCTAAATCACTCCTGGACTGCTCTACCTTTTTATGTGCTAGGCTGACATTTGACGAGTGCATGGCAACGCAGGTGTCCGTAGATGTGAGAGAATGCACAAAGATGAAAAGACAAATGAAAGGGAGATGGGGTTTGTTGCCATGACCAAAAGCAACAAACATAAAATATCCCTGTGAAGTTTTCTCAGTCCCCCCGCCCCCAATTGGTATAGTTGAGATGTACAGCATCCTTAAGGCAACCCATAAAGACAATAGCATGCCTTTTAGTGTCTGGCCCAGATCACAGCAGTGTGTGGGAGGCAGGATTATGTGAAATTAGACAGACAATAACTGAATTAAAGAGAGATATTGTACTGACATGCTGTGTGGCAGTTTTGAAAATTCAGAAAATGATTGTGTAATTGATATGATTGTGTGATTTACTAAATAACAATTAGTGTCGCTGTCTGTGTCATGATTATTGCACGATTTCATGCCTGGAAAAGATTCTTATTAATACATACAAAACTATATTTCTAGCTGATGATTCAATGAAGTAACTACCTTTTTTTCTCTCTTCCAGTCGAGTGATTCTTCCCATCTCTGTGGAAGAGGTACGTTTTATTACATTGGTTATCTGATTGATGGAAGATATCTGATTGTTATATTATGCAGTCTCCTTAGATTCCTAGTTTTGATTTCTCTCTTGATAGCAAAGCCTGCATTGTAAATATGATGAAACATGAAACTTCTCAGTACTTGATAAACCGTTGGTCAGTGGTAGTTTACTGTTACTGACATTGATAAAGGATGTTTTTTTTTCAATGGTCAATCTCCTTTAACCACGAAACAGTAACACATGCACAACTGGGTCAAAGAAATGATTACTGCTTTTGTTAATAAAATAAAGTAGCAACTAAACAATGGAACCAGTAGCCATCCAACCAACTTAATGATGCCATATCTTGAGTCAGTTTCACAATAAAAGACTAAGAACAAGTAGATGAGATGGCCTCTGATGTGACCCATAGGCCTGGAGACAGTTGAGTAATGGTAGCTGTCAGAGTAGGTCCACTCTCTCTACTCTGTCCTTGAATCACATCCCTCCAGAACTGCTGTTCTTTCTAAACACGCTCACGGTCAAAAAGTACTTTATGTGGTCATGTAGGGGTGACCGATATGGCGATAAAAGATTGGATTGTGATATGAATTTATGACGATCTGCTAATCTGGGGAGACCGTTGACTCGTGATACGGAACATTGACGTAGGCTCTTCTCTTCACAGTCATTTTCACTGTAACAATGCCAGTGTTCTTATTAAAAAAGGACAATCAACATTAAATTGGATTTACACTAACAGCAGTAGTCTTCTTTGTAAGAAAAAAATTCAATAAAAGTCCATTTAAAAAAATCATGATAAAATTGTGATCGTACTAAAATTGTGATATTATATTTTTACCATTTCGCCCACTATTTACTGTGCGGTTTTGAAATATTACTTGTGTGATCCTGTACCTAATAAAGTGGCCTGAGTGTGGTCTTCTGCTGCTGTAGCGCATCAGCTTCAAGGTTTGACATTTTGTGCATTCAAAGATGGTCATTTGCAGACCATGGTTGGAACAAAGGCCATTCTTCTTTGACCTCTGTCATCAGCATGGCATTTTATCCCACAGAACTAGCGCTCTCAATATTTTAGGTGTTTTGGGACCATTCTCTTCAAACACATGTGCAAAGAAATCCCAACAGAGCAACGGTTTCTAAAATACCATATGGCACCAACGATCATGTGAGGTTTAAAGTCACTTAAATAACCTTACTTTTGTTTTCATATGTGCTCTTCAACCTGAAATCACAGAGGTGGGTAGTACTCGGTTATATTTACTCAGGTAACTTTTTAAATAAATTGTACTCCATAGAGTAGCTTTACTACACAATACTTTTTACTGTTACTTGAGTAATAATATTTTGAAGTAACTGTACTATTACTTGGGTAAAATCTTGGAAATCTAGAAAGAGTAAGAGTACTTCTACCCACCTCTGTGTGTCATGTAAGAACAGCTTTATGTGAAAAAATTCTGTTCCTTGTGTGTTAATTTTTGAAAATATTATCTACGTTTTTAGTTTATCTTTTGAAAATATCAGTTTATTATCTTTTTATTTTATTCTTTTGCCAGATTACAACAAAATTTAACAAATAATCTGACATTATGCTCAAACAGTTACTCGGTCTACTCTTACTCCAGTAATCATGTGAATGAGTACTTTTTACTTAAGTAACATTATTTTGAAGTAACGATACTCTTATTCAAGTAAAATTATTGGCTACTCTTCCCACCTCTGTCAAATCAGGTCTTAAACTTGAATTTGTGCTAACTAGAAGTTGAATGATAAAATAAAGTGGCTAGCAAATGTATTTAGTCTCACTGGCTCCACTGTATCAAAAGCAATATAATACATAATACATAATACATAATACACAATACATAATACATAATACACAATACATAATACATAATGTTAAGTGAAGAGTTGCAGTTAATATCATTTGTGTTTGCCTTTTTTATTATCTCATTTCCAAGAGACGTAACCTTTAAAATTCCAACAAAAGCCAAAAAGTCAAATGTTTTAAGGGCCAGTTTCTGAGCACTGACCCTTGATGGTCATACATGCACTGCTGACATTATTCTGGTACATTATCTAGAAGAGTGGCTTTATATAAAATAAGAATGATATAATAAATGTAATAATCCCTACCAATACCCCAAAATAAACAAACAATAAAAAAATTACTATATTCACAAAAAGCACTATGCAAATCACATGGTTACTGGTAAATGACATTGCCTGATGAAACATCATACAAACACATAATTAAATAAAACTCAGATTACTAGAGATTGTGTGGCAATAAATGTACATAATATAGTGTTTCAATTCGTCTAGAGTGCTTTTCATTTACGCATTTTTGTTTTGGCTGTGACTAATTTGCAGTCAGGCAAAACAGAAGAAAAATGTACTGTAATCTGTGTCAGGATGTAAATTCTTTGTTACACATTCATAAACGTATTTCTGATATTGTCCTCTCTGCTTTTGGCTCATGCTCATATTTACTCAGAAGTTAGGGCAGATTAGAGCTGATTAAGACAGGAATTCATTGAGCCATTGTAAAGTATTTAATCTGAACCAATAACAGCTCATTGTTTTGTTTTTCTTTTGCGCTGCAGTATCAGGTGGGCCAGCTGTACTCTGTGGCTGAGGCCAGTAAGAATGAGACAGGAGGTGGAGAAGGAGTGGAGGTGTTAAAAAATGAGCCCTATGAGAAAGATGGAGAGAAGGGACAGTACACGCACAAAATATACCATTTGCAGAGGTAAGCACAGGGCATATCTTAATAACATCTGCCTTAGCACAGAGTTCGGAAAAAACACATTTCAACAGCATTTTTAATGTTTTTTTTTTCTTTTTTGTAGTAAAGTGCCATCCTTTGTGAGAATGTTGGCTCCGTCATCTGCTCTTAACATCCACGAGAAAGCCTGGAACGCTTACCCTTACTGTCGCACAGGTAACAAGCTCAAATCAACTATTTCCTTACTGGTTTACCGATTTGTACACAAAAGAGTTATAACCGCATGCACACGTAAAGGTGTTGTCCGTGTGTTTTCTAAAATAAAAATTAGAAATGCCTTTCCTGACACTGTTCTATGATGTAGAATAATGTGTCATAATTATTATTTTACTTTTGTTCCTCCCCTGGCCTCTACAGCAACATCAGGTCAGACTTTGTGGGTTGCCACTTTGAACTCTGCAGACTACAGGCAATCTTCTTTACATCATAGAACAGGGTCAGATTTTTTATTTTTAACTTTTTCTTATTTTAGAAAACTTACGGACTACACCTTTAATGAGAACTGATACTATTAGAATTAATTATACTATAGTAATATTGAGGAATAGATGTAAATTAATTTTATAGTTATATTTAGTAACAGCATTTTCAGTATCCCTGTATGTCTAAATTAAATTGCCATTAACGAATTCCTGAATCTAAATATCAACATAGCTGAACAAATCCATGTCATTTTCATCATAATGTCCTTAGTGCCTCTGGCTGTGTCTGTGGCTCTGTTCCTTGTACTCCTCTCAGTCTGACTGTCACCTTGAGGAGCGTCTGAATAATTTAAAGTGTGTCCAATGAGAAGAGCCATGCATCACTCGAGCCCTCAGCCCCAGATAACACACACACTGTCAGCGGCCAGACACTTCTCAGTCTGAAGCACAGTGAAAAACCTTTACACACTACCATTCACCAGAGCAACTAAAGCCTCGGATTTAGATTTATCCTGTAATGGACTGTTGTACATCTTCTGTGTTATTTTAATTCTTTGTCTTTTTTTCTCTTTTCTTGCTACGGCTTGCCTCTGCAGTCATCACTGTAAGTAAATAGTCTGACTGTCTAAAACATGTTCTTATGTGCCATGACACTCACTGACAGGTCTGAGTAAGATGAAAGTCGAGATAGAAATGTGATCTATTTAAACAACACAGCGCCAGGCTGCTCGGACACTGTGACCGTTAGCATCATTGTAGTATCTACTCTAACCATGGTGTTTGTATGATGTCTGCAGAACGAGTATATGAAGGATAACTTCCTGATCAAGATTGAGACGTGGCATAAACCTGACCTGGGACATCTTGAAAATGTAACAGTATAAATGTACAATATTCTGGGGTCATAAGCCTGTGCATGTGTGTATTGAATTAAATGTTATTGATAGTACATGTCTAGCTATCTATAGCTAGCATCATCTTGTCCAAAGTTTCTGCTATGAGAAACCTCAGGAGACTTTTGTTTATAGTGGCTTGTATATGTTTAGGTCCATGGACTTGATCCTGAAACTTGGAAGAAAGTGGATGTAGTCTATATTGATATTGCAGACAGAAGCCAAGTAGAGCCTAAGGTGAGAATTATTTTCATTTTGATCATAGCTATTGTTTTTACACACTGTTATGTTATTATCTTTCTCCAGGACTACAAGCCAGACGAGGATCCTTGCAGGTTTAAATCAATGAAGACAGGCCGGGGTCCTCTAGGGCCTGACTGGAGGGTACAGAGACATTTTCACTGTAATATAGAGCTATGTGTGGTGCTTGTATTTTGGCCATACAATGAATGAGTGCAATATTGTGATTTTTGCATTGCAGAAGGAGCTCCCAAACAAGAAAGACTGCCCACACATGTGTGCCTACAAACTGGTCACTGTCAAATTCAAGTGGTGGGGCTTGCAAAACAAAGTGGAGAGCTTTATTCAAAAGGTTTGTACGGTTTGTCTTGTCTCTGTAACCAATGCTGCATTCATATAAATATCCTGATCGCTCTGATGTTGAGTAAACACTGCAATAAGTGCTTATGCCATCTGTCCCTCACCTACCTCTAGTGGACAAATAGTGCAATGCAGTACAAATTATTATAGCATTAATCCTAATGTTTTTCTTCTTCTAGCAAGAGAAGCGTTTGTTCACTAACTTCCACCGTCAGCTCTTCTGCTGGATCGACAGCTGGATTGAGTTGACCATGGAGGACATCCGGCGTATGGAGGAAGACACACGTAAAGAGTTAGACGAGGTGCGTTAAGACACAGAGAAGTGTGTGGTTTTTTAAAGACTCCATAACAATCTGTGTCATTGTGCTTCAAAGATGAGAGTGAAAGATCCTGTGAAAGGCATGGTGGCACTAGAGGACTGAGGATGTGTTGAACTGTGAATGCTGCTGCTCATCAGGTCGGTATAACTTCTACAAATAGGCTTGCAATAGTGGATCTTCAGCTGTATTGGTCTAAATATTTGAATGTGACAAGAAAGAGAGAAATACTTCAAGGTCAAAATTACAAGTTCTCTTTCAGTTTGCTTCAAAAGAAATCATTTTATATTGGACTCTATAAACTCTTCATTAATTCTCATACAATACTTCATTAGTCACTATTAGACATATTAGTTAACAACTGGTATCTTGTCATTTTCCAGACTAGTACACCCGACACCAGCGGATTCACATCCTTCTTCTGTTGATGCTGACACAACACATGGTGGTCTGGTCCAAAAACCCTCCTCTTTACTGGTTTTATCTGGTTTTCAGGGACCCTGGACCTATAGTAAAAGTTAATGTCTCCACCTTGTCTCTACTTTCCGGTTATTCTGTCTCACTTTTAGCTTTTCATTTGTCTCAATCCTATGTTTTTTCTGAGGCCTCCAGTAGCAACACAGTCAATTCTGGCAGATGAAACTGCTTTTTACAAGAGCAGTGTCCACTATTCTTTGCGAAGATCTCCCAGTGGTGTAAATACAGTATATTGGGAAGTTGAATAACTGTATTAAAATATATGCTCTATATAAATATATATATAACAGGGTTTTTAAAATGGTTTTGTCTGTAGTTTTATCTGTGAGTGATTTTTCTTTTATTTCAGATTGTATTTCCACAGTGTTGTGTTTTTGTGATTTCTGATTCATTCTTTTTAATCTTTTTATTTGTCATTGTCACACTGTTAAATGCGGTGTTTACTTTCATTGTCCCAGTTTTGCGGATCTCAACACACTGCGGTCTGGTCGGGATTGTGCTGAGAAAGTTAGTTGTGTCTCTACTCCTCTTCTCTTGTTCAAAAAAGCTCTTTATTCTTGTAAAATGTTGAGGCAATTGTTTCGTTCCACTGCTTTGTGAGTTTATGTGTGCGCTTCGGTATGTGTATAAATGTGAGTTTAGCACCTGTTGCTTTTGGCTTTTCTTTATTGGAGAACTTTTATTTCCTTGAAAGTAAAAAAGACAATGTAGGCTGGAGATTGCTCATGCTACCGGAAGAGACACACGAGATACAGATTATATAGAGAGTTGGAAATAGGTTGTGTTCATGTTCTGCAATTTGACAAAGGCCAGTAATAGTATACAGGGTTAGACACATTCAAAAGAATTATTAATATTGTACATGGTCTTTTTTATCATTGACTGGTTTGATGACTTCATAATAAAATGTATAGCTTAATGCTTTTTAAGGTCACACTTTATATTTTACATAGCCCCTAACTTCATTGTATCTACCTCATTAAGTACAATGTAATACACTGTGTAACAAACTGTAATAACATGTAACTACATTGTACATACAGAAAGGTTAAGGTTGGGGTTAGGGTTAGGTACAATGTAGTTACATGTTATTACAGTTTGTTACGCAGTGTACTTAATGAGGTAGCTACAATGTAGTTAAGGGCTATGTAAAATATACAGTGTGACCTGCCTTTTTTCTGACCCAAGCAATGATAACACCCTTTCATGTTGATATGCCCAGTAATTAACCATAAAATACACCTAATACATCTATATTTTTGATGCAGATTCTACCATAAAAAGTCCCCCTGCTTCCAGCTCAAATAGAGGCCATTAGATTGCTGTGATTTCACATGAACACAACCTACAGGAAGTGTATAGCAGTCAGCAGTACAGAACTAATGACTTCCTCTTTTCACTGCACAACTAGCAATTAAGGCTGCCATCATTAATAATGGACATACGGTATTAGATATTAGATATTAATTAGATAAAAATGTGAAAAATGTGCTCCGCATCCTGCCAGTCATCTCTTCACCCACAGTGGATAACTCCTCTTATCCAATGATAGCAATAAATACCATCGAATTCTGCGAACGCCGTAAACCACTGCTCAAGTTTGACTTCAAGTTGAATTGTTTTTCATTTATTGCATTGAGGTGTGGTGTAGGTTTCTTGGTGTATGCATGGGTGATGTACAATTGTGTGTGTTTTGTGGTGATTTGTAAATTTGATTGAAGAATGGCTGAAGCTTCAAGAGCACAGCGGGCACTATTCTCTTCAACCCATATGTTTGAACCATTCTACTATTTTTTCATCTTATGTCAGTGTGGACATGTCAAAGAGGAAGCAACATAATACTTTCAAAGCCATAACAATCATTTAGTCAGTGCATTTGTATGTGTAAGACATTATAATTAAGTATTAGCCATAGTGGTGTTTAAGCCTGTGTTGAAATGCTGGCTTTATGATTACTTTGCATCGGTGAAACACAAAAGAGCTAATAGACATTCAGTGTAAATCCTAGAGTAAAAGTCACTTAATTCACCATTCTTTAAAAATATGATGTAAAAATTCTTCCCGTGAGATTGATTAGCTGTTGGCGTACCTAATAAAGTGTCCAGTGAGTGCCTATTTACTGGTCATGTAAATATGTAGGCTTGTTTATGGTTTGAGGACCATTCAAGGTTAATTCTATATATATCTCTAATCATCAGCAATTTGTTTTTACATTTATGCCTATGAGATTCGTTACATGTTGTTCTCTGTTGCCTCCTCTTCGAAAGCACACACTGACCATCTTTATTTATTTATTTGTGTACTGTCTGTGGTGGGGCTAAACAACTGAACCATGGAAACGTGGATGTACTGTATGTATCGACATTGTAAATAGTCAAATCCAACTTAAATAGATGAACACACATATATATAGATGAGACTGTCCTGCCATTCAAAAAACGCTGCTCCAATGTGCTCTGATTGACCAACGTTTTCAAGTTATAGTATAATATTTTGCTGCAGATTTCAGGACGTTCCAGCAAAGCAATAATGACAATAATTGTGGTCTGGTTAAAACCTCCTTAGCTCAATTTACTAAACAAAGAAACACACTGCAACAACTCCCACATCCATGAATTCTCCTGTGTCATCGGTAGGACAGTGTATAGATATATATTTTTGCTCCAGTTGTTGTACCTCTGTTGTTAGTCTCTGAAATACACTTGCTTCTCTCAAGGAGAAAGGAAGATTTGCAGTAAAACCAGCAGTGTGGCGAATGGTCCACACTCTAAACTTGGGATATTGAAGGGGGAAAAAATGCTGATATGCATTCAGTAGAAGTGGCAAATATGAAATAATGTTGAATACTTCAATGACAATATGGCTGGCAATATTTGTCTTCGCTTTTTGAAATAGTGACTTCAGCTAACTGTAACTTTGATCAGAAATGGAAGACTTTGAAGTTTACTATAGTCAAATTGTGTGTTAATCAATAAAGACTAAACCAGGACTAAACCAAGGCAGAATAAACTGGGGATTATTTTTTATTTGGCTACAAACTTTACATTTCTGCCACAAAAAAGGCCATAACATTGTTGCAATACATTTACTTTCTTACAATACAGTTATATACTGCGATGTATCCTGCAGACCCAGATGGTCCATTTTAGGAGCCTGTGAGAGAACATGGTAAAAACAGAGACAATCTCATAGATGTGTTGTTAGACTCTTCTTCGATTTCTATTCAATGATCCAATCAAACCAAATGACAGTCCCAGTTCAGTTTTAAAATCTCCCCCTCTCTCTCCCTCTCTCTCCCTCTCTCTCTCTCTCTCTCGCTCCCTCTCTCTCCCTCTCTCTCTCTCTCTCTCTCTCTGTTTTAACGTGTCTCCTGTTTTTCTTTCTTTTATTGTGAATTTGTGCCTTTTGTCATCATATCTTCCAATAACACTACTGTACATTGGAGAAGTAAAGAAACAAATAAAGACAAGTAAAAACAGCGTGTTTTTGGTCGTTATATTGAGTAGTGCAAAGGTATCCAAACTTTAAACTGTGATAAATGGGTCCCTCCTTGAGATGTATTAATTATTTAAAATGCACTGTTAAAGGAAATATGTCACTGGCAATGCAATTTTAGGTCATTCATTAATAACTGACCATGTACTGTCTGGTTTTAAAATAATCTGACTGTGGGTCCTACATCCCTGGTCATTTTATTGAAATTCACATTCACATATTGTAGCTTAAAACTGCTGTCACTACTTCGTCAAATTGAAAGCCTCTGTGGTGTATAAAAAGGAGGCTGAAAAGGAAGCTAAATTAATCAGGCTTTGGTGCAAAGATTACTCTAAACCCTGATTATGGGGCGGACAGGCAGCACCAGAGATGCTACTCATTTTGTGAGAGGGCTCACAGTTTAATAGTTACAACAATTCAAGCTAAAACTGTAGTTTTTTTCTCCACATGGCATCATAACATTCAAAAGGTGATTGTACAACCGTTTTACTCAAGTTGTGTGTTTTTGACATTTTCACTGATATTGATTGACTGGTTTAATAATAGTAGCTTATTTGCCAACATAAATTATAATCGGCTACTATAGAATTTTCAAAGTTAATACAGAGGTGAAGTGTGCTTAGGCTACATACTGTATATAGGCTATACTAGATTCAAGTCTAGGATGACTGGGTTTAGGCCTAGTGTATTCTCTCATCTAACTAGTAATTAATCCCAAATAGGTAAAAAACAAAACTGGTATTGTGTATGGATGCACAGATATATCGGCCCAACATCGGAATACAATTTTGACTGATGTCGGTATCAGCGTCTACAGATGGCTGATGGTAACCTGTTATTGGTTTTATTCAGGTTTAGAAACAGTCAGAGAAAGAAAATCCAGTTCAGAAAGTCTAAATTTAGAGACAAAAATATATCCATAAATACATTTAAGGCAGTTATTTCTATGATGATTTCTTAGTTTAAAAAAACAGCCTGCTGAAACATGTTACAGAACATCGGTATTGGAATCGGTATCGGCCAAATTGGTAATTATATCGGAGAAACGACGATATTATGGAATCAGTTTGTTGATTTGGGTACTTCTTCGATGAATATTAATTAAGTAATTAATTAATTATTGGCCAAAACTGTGAACGCAATAACTCAAAAAGTCTTTGCTGGATCTTTTTCAACTGTTGCACACAGGTACATATCATGAAGATGCAGAACTGGATTGATATTTTCTGTCCGTATGCTTGTCAGTTTGGGCTTTTGGAGGGCAATTATTACATTGTGGATTTTTATAGTAGTTAAACTCACTATTACATTAGGTATTTTATTTAACTGAGTGGCTAATGCGTAGCCTATTGCTTCACTGCTGATGTACAGATATCAGTGTCTGATTACAGCATTGTGTGATCCAGCTCCATGTTTGTGTCTCACATGAGCCCGGAAGCATTGGACTGTAAAATATGTCAAGTTAACCTTAAAAACATCTAGGAAACCAATATATTAAACTACCTGACCCTGGTCTATGACGTAAAGTAGTTAATCTGTGGTCTGTAGTGGCCAGGGGAGGGACTTAAATAAAACTCGAATACTATTGGTCAAAGTGGTAACCCACAAACGTAAATGTTGCTGTAGAGGCTATAGGACAGGGTCTGCCAAAGTGGTTTGTGTACTGCAACTTCAATTAAGTGAATCTTCGTTTCACATTATTAACTCAAACTACTTGGCAAGGGCTCTGAACTTAAAAAGAAATTTAATGATTGTGAAAGAGAATGAGATCGGTGTAACCTGCCCGAGGCCCATATTTCCTGAGATAGTCACCAGTTGTTAACGATGCAATTTATGCACTGAAAAGGTCAAGTCATGTTTTTGTTGCCACTTTGTATTTGTAATGCAATTCATTTCAAGTATTTTCATTTTGGTAATACTACATTGCATCTACCTCATTCAATTCAATTCAATTTTATTTGTATAACCCTATATCACAACACAGTTGCGTCAGAGGGCTTCACAAAAAGAGATGTATGTAAACAATAAACAAGGTCATTGTAAACAGTAGCAAAGTTAATAGACAACCAATAAACACACAAACAACAGGACTGTCCCAGGATGTCCCCTGTCCTTAGACCCTCCATCGCGGTCAGGAAAAACAAAACAAAAAAAACATTTATGGGAAAAAGAGAAACCTTAGGGAGAACCACATGATAGAGGGATCCACTCCCAGGACGGACAGGCTGTAGATGTGTCCAGGACTGACGGACAATAATACACTGTGTAACAAACTGTAATAACATGTAACTACATTGTACCTACTGAATGTTTAGGGTTAGGTACAATGCAGTTACATGTTATTACAGTTTGTTACGCAGTGTATCAAATTGTACTTAATGAGGTCGATACAATGTAGTTAGGGGCTATGTAAAATAAAGTGTTTCCTTCAGTTTTTACAGTGATGTCCAACCTCATGTGGCTGTATCCAGGCGATGACCTCAGCAGCATGTGGCAGAATCATACCTCTTTGATATCTCCAGACTCTGTAACCTGAGCTTTTGGGTGCACTCCTGATTTTGTGTCCAGCTGGTGCAATGTAGTCCCATGACACTATTGTAATTAATTCAATAAAACTGTCTTAAGTTGCATTTACAACATTAAAGCACAGTAATATTATGTGGTAACGAACAGGTCAATAGTGATTATGGGTCATTTCCAATCAATTTCTATGCAATACCCATTAATAGGTGAGTCAGTCTTGTGTTACTTTTGATAACATGCTAAATACATTGTACACAAATGAGAAACTCTTATATTATATTATTATCACATTACCATTTTATTACTGTTCTGTAAAGTAAAGTTTTAATTTCTCTTCATACTTTCAGCTACATATGCAGTAGCTAGTTGAACAGATTATGGGTGAGTAATGAAACCAACAACGCCACCTGAGGGTGTGTCTCAGGAACTATTGTGAACAAGGTGGCAACATGAGTAAGGCTCACAATCTCCACTGTATTATCAAGCTTAAGGAATCAATTAATTTAATTTAATTTAATTTAATTTAATTTAATTTAATTTAATTTAATTTAATTTAATTTAATTTAATTTAATTTAATTTAATTTAATTTAATTTAATTTTTTTAATTTAATTTAATTTAATTTAATTTAATTT
>JAVQKC010126096.1:0-10340 GCA_036025475.1 Philypnodon macrostomus
TGAGTTTGGTACATCTTCGATTAATGACAATTAAGTAATTCACTAATTAATGTTTTGATGCACTTTTATTGAGCCAATAATCCTGCTGAACATAAACGAAATCTCATGAATGTTGTCACGTTGATCCGGGCTAGTGTATACTTAATGTACATAGGCACATTACAGAGGTCAAATAAAGAATGCCTCTATAGCGCCCCCATGTGTATGACCCCAATGGGACCCTGGACACACTTACTTTGGCAGAGAGCAATGAAACGTGGTACAGTGATTCTCCACAGTGTACCCAACATAAAATATTATTATGACCCCGCCCTACAACAAACAGGAAGTCGGACATTTTGGATTAAAAATGGGAAGTCAGGTATATTTGACAGCCTCTAACTTGCCGAAACATCCAGACAAATCCAGATCATCCAGACCCTTCCTGTGTTTGTCATGGTTTGGGGGGCGGGGCCTTTTAATTGCTCGTTAACAATATAAAACCCTTGGCAATCACACAACGTCTGATTAAGGTGCCCGTATGGGGCCTTTTCGCCGATATACACCTTGCTATTAGCGTAGGCCTAGTTCTACTATGGCTCTGTGCATTAGTCAAGTTATGTTTTAATTAGGTAACTCAAATTCTCTAACTCAAAAAGTCAGCGGTCACCTTTTCAACAAAAACAAACAATTTCACTGTAAGGTCATTATATGGCAGCTAGCATTTGGGGAAATATTGGAACTCATTTATCTATTAGAATTCAAGACAAATTAAGAGCAGTGGACTGACTTTCACTTATTCTCTTTGTGACATTCTTGGTCAATCCCAGGAGTAGCGTGTATTTTGCTGAAAGGTCAGGATTTTACAGCAGCTGCACTAGCATTTTCTTCTCTGATTGATTGGTAGGCTACACAGTGGGAGAGGTGACTGCAGTGAAGCCCATTACATACATTACAATGGTCAGGAAAGGCATACAATCAGATGCTATAGTGCACTATGTCTTTACAAACCACACCTCATCAGACAAAAGAACAGTTTCAAATATAAATGCCTGCAAGAAGCTTTTTGTCAAACCACAAGATGTATATTTGTTGGCCTTTTTGCAGAAATGTGACATGAGTGTACAGTGTAAATATATCTTAAATCACAGGGAGTCTGATGGTGGGACACAAAAATCTTCAACAGTTCATGTTTTGGAATGTTAAATCTTACACAGTGCACCTTCAAGGCAATCTATACCTTCATTTTTTATGCACATAAGCAAATGAATTGTTTATTGCAACAACTGATAGGACTAGACCGGGGGTGGGCAAACTGCGGCCCGGGGACCACATGTGGCCCTTTGGGTTTTTCAATCCGGGCCGCCAAGCACTTTCTCATATTTTTTAATGATACAATTTTCCCAATTCATCACTCACGTTATTATAACCTGCAGTAACCAGTTAACCCCACATCGGCATATTCTTCCACTGAGGTCTGATCGAAGGCTGTATTTCTCATTTGTCAAGATTTACAAAGAATAGAATATCAGCCGGCCCACTTGGCACATTTTTAAACCCCATGTGGACTTTGAGTCAAAAAGTTTGCCCACCCCTGGACTAGACGTAATGGCACATTCAACGCACCATATCTCCAAATGTAGAGCTAACTTTTTGAAAGGCTTTGTTGAATACTAATTGGTACACACTATGAACCCAAGAGACATCAAAGTGTGCTTCTTAAAACCACCTAGGTGACTGACAATTGGACGTTGGTATCACTTTAAAAAAAGAGCTTTACATGTCAAACACTCCATTCTGGGCCTCTGTTCAGATGTCTAAAGATAACTTTTCTTCTTCTGCGTCCTTTAGTCTCTAGTCACTTTCTAACTGATCTGACACACAGGCTGCTTTACACATTGAATTAATTAGCACTAGTTTATAAAAAGCAGGTATAATGGAGATAACGCTAATGATGGTTTGATAAATAAAGGCGATACGACTCGTGGATAAGCACAAGATTTATAGGATGTATATTAGAAATTGGTACGTTCGCTCCTTATCAGAGTAATGCAGGTTTTTAAGCAGTCAACAATCATTTGCTGTGAGTACAATGTGCAGGCTTTATCTGCGTGAATTGGCGCAGATGTAATGGGGATAAATGGTGGGCTGATGAGGTGAGAACAGTTCACTAAGTGATTACAATTTGTCTAAATAAATACGGTATGAGAGTGTCGGGGAGTCAGGGAGAAGACAGAGTGAGTGTGTATGCCAGCCTGTAATTATTTGAGATAATTCAGATACATTAATATTTTTTGTGGGTCAAATGCAAAGGAGTACTGCGCTGTGTTTGACTGACTGAAGCTATCAGACAACGATCTTTATTAGCAAAGTGGACTAAGAAGTGGTCAAGCTCCTAGTGAAGCTTTTTGCAGCGCTATAGACCCTGTAAACAGAATGTTCTAAATTGCAGAATGGAGGCAACTGGAGGCAAGACCATAATACATTTTCAATGGAGAAATTAGCATTAGCCACAAAATATGAGAAACAGGAGCCTGAAGCCTAATGACCAATGAGTTTACAGTCCTAATTAAGTCCTAGTTAGTCTTTTTTAGTCTTGGGTTGGGCTGAGTTGGTCTTATTAGATGAACCTTGAACTCCCATGTCTGTTGTTTATAAAGTTTTAAAATGATTGGTTATCCAGTATTATCCCAATATGAAACAGAGTTATTTTATCAACACTGTGCAGTCCCAAACTCACATCAACAATAAATTGAGTCAATGTGACAAGGACAAGACACTGTATGCCTATGCCCGTAAGTTGCTAAATTTCAATTTGGGACTTGATTAGGTCTGCTGGGTGGACAGACACTATCACCAGTTGCACAAGGTATAGCAATTTTATTTCCTGCCCGGCCCAGAATTACCCTGTTTGTTGATGAAAACCACATGTGAATGCCTCCATATTTATTTATCTGGGATGTTCCTGCAGCCGGACTAGTTCATTTTCAGCTAACTTATTGGTTTGTTTGAAAGCCATTTCCACTCTTGGAATGTGTGCGCCCGGTAGCAGATGCTTCAATTTCAGAGCAGGAGCACACTTATCCACACACGCACACACACACACACCCATGCACCCACACACACAAACACACACACAGACGAGCAAAATCATGCTTCCATCAGCTTTGCCTTGTCTGTCGTACCGATATTGATTTACAGGCCAGTTATGAGCTGGCTCCGAAGCCACCTCTGGAGTTTTATAGAAGCATGATAAACATCATCAATCTCTTTGTACAGCCTTCAAAGGGAGGCAGATGGTTCATAGCCTTTTAATCAATTCTGAATCCATGGCCCGGTATCACACATGTAATGGTACTGTGTAACTTTGGCTTAGCGGGGACTCACTACATGCTGTCCCACTCAATTTAGAGCTTCAGTAATAGGTTTAATACCATCCAAGCAATTTGACAATGTTTCTTGTTAGAAAATACATGGCTCCTAATCAGCACATTCAGATATTAACATACTTCTCATAGTTAAGTATGTGACAAACTCGGATTCCTATGTTCCAACTCAAACAACAATTGTCGAAAAGAAAACACTGTTCGGCAGCCAATGCAAAACTGAGTGTTGAGCAGAAAAGTGTTATTGGCGTGTGCGTGGGATGCAGATTTACTTGAGAAAGTGGTTTTGCGGGAGGACATAGATAAAGAGTAATTTTAAAAGTTTGCACTCAAATGAAGTTACATTTAGATATGGCTGTACAGCAGCAAATAATGTGTGTCCAATCACTTTACAGCCCATTATGCATTCACTCCACACTCACATCGATGTATAAGCTCTATATGACCACATAAGTCCTGGGGCAGACTGGCGGAGATGTGGCAGCCTGCCTCTCCGATCGCCTGCAAACCTACCACCGCAATCACACATTTCACACACCAGCAGTTTCAGCCCTAAGGAGCAATGGTAGGAACTGTGAGTTAGCAGGAATTGCCAACTTTCTGGTTAGTGGACAACTTCCTGCCGCCCATATGAAGACGAAACATATGTCGTACTAATGATAGTGTAGCCTACTTTTTCCTGCAAAGTTTTGACCCAATGCTTTTAAAACTGCATACAGTACACCGTTTTAATGAAGATACCACTCTGTTTAAGCAAAACACATGAATATTAAATGACCGGACAATATGTAGCCCAATTACTAAAATGAATGGTGATATAATGCATTTAACTCCACGGAGGACTAACTTCCCCATTTTACCTTAGTGCTGCAGTGCTATATAGAGCTCCATTATGGAAGTCTTAAATGGAGCATAGCACAGATCATCAGTCAGAATGTCCCTGATAGGAGGCAGCTTCCACTTTTATTTCATAAATGGAATCACCTTTAAGAGATTTTCTTTTTTTTTCTAACAAATACTCATTCTGGGCTCTATTCACATGCCGGGCCGCACGCTACGACTAAGTTACGATGATCACTTCTTCAATAAAAAGGATTTGAAAAGGGCTAGCTGAGGCCACAGTTGTCACATTGAGATGTAAGAGATGAATGGGAAATTATTTTTTTTAATATCAGCCTGTGAAAGATTAAGCAAAGTTCTTATGTCTTCAAAGTTAATTAGAAAGCACAGCAGGGCCTTAATGTGCTCTGACAGTGATAATGAATGGAAAGTGAACTGGAAAATAGTAATAGAGTGTTATCAAGCGGCCAAAGTTAGTTTTGTGTTAAGTCTAAATATTCTTTTCTCTTCAATGTTACATGAGCGCTCCGGTCAGAACTGGACTATATCTCTTTGATCTTTGAAATGATTGACCCATGCATTCATAGATGATGTAATCAAAGAACTTTCCGATGCACTGGTTGGTTAGCTAACTATAAATATTAAATTAGATGGTTTTTGACAACAATAAAAGTTGGTATTATTCTTAAAGTTTACTGTGAATGAATGTTTCTGAGCCTTTCTACCATCTCATAATAAAAAAACACAGCTAGATGTGTATTTTGTTTCATTTAAAGTGGAGTTGCTGAGATTACTTGAGAATGTGTTTTGCCTTTAGCTTATATGCTAATTGCTACATCTAATAAAATTGTTTTATATGTAAACTGATGCTAGTGGTAATTCCTCAAAGTGTATCTGCTCACTTTGTGTTTCTTTTTCAGTTACAAACAATAAAAGACTATTGTTTGCAATTAGTGATGATGAAGCCAAACTTAAAGTGTCCAGAGTGGTGTGGGGAAATCTTTGCGGGCCGGTCAATAGCGAGTGCTGGTGAGAGTGCCCCCCCTCTCACACACACAGCATAGCACCCTGGATTAACAGCCCCCGAATAATTTAAGAAGCCACTTACTGGAAGACAGGCTGCTTCCAGTTGGAAATCTCCTCATTAAAAGAGCCCCGGAGTGGGCAGCCACTTTGGTTACACAGGGTCTGGTGAGATAGTGACAGCCAATAGAGCAACAATATTACTGAGAGGATATTAGGCGGCAAAGCACTGGTGGCTCTTGTGTCACGGAGCTCTAAAACAGACCAGAAAAGGTTGGTTTCCCCAAAATAATGGCGCCTTGTAGGGCTAAAGTTTTGTCTTATCGACTACTAAGTGGCTTCTTCACCCATAAAACAGTAGACCACTTTAATTTAACCACTACAGCAACACTACTGCCATCTGTTCACAAGCCAAGTTTTTAAACGAGAACTCGTCTCTATAGGCACTTAACTTTTCACTCTGCATCCCCTGCATCTTCTATTAGAACCAGGCTTGTGCGCCCGAACAGAAAACCACCCACAATTAGAGCTGGGTGGTTGGGAAATTTTGGCCAGGAGAATAGAGATGTTTTTCTTTAAGGGATAGAGTTTTGTTATTTGCTTCGTGCCAGCGTGCAGATCTTGGTGGATGTGTAGGCTGAAAATGTACACAAGAATTGCTGCTCATGCGAGATCATAAACAAATGTACATTTGACCAAAAAGATGAGTGTAGAAAACAACTAAAATTGAGATATTGATTTTTTTTGTCTCCCTCATTTTGACTATTTTTATCGGCGGAATATTATGGAACCACTTTGGTGCGCGTTGTTTGGTGCAGATTGTAGGTGTGAACGCGATAACTCAAAAACGAATTGCCGGATCAGTTTCAACTTTTGCACACAGGTACATACCATAAAGACGCAGAACTGGATTGAGTTTGGAACTTGTATGATTAATGACAATTCAATAATTAACAAATGAATGCCCTGAAGCACTTTTATTAGCCAATAATCTTTCATTTTTGCACAGTCTCTAAAGCGCGCCCATGTCTATGGGACACACTTACTTTGGCAGAGAGCAATGAAACTTGGTACAGTGATTCTCCACAGTGTACCCAACATAAAATATTATTATGACCCCACCCTACAACAAACAGGAAGTCGGCCATTTTGACCAATATGATGTTAGTTACCTCTACAGTGGCCCCTATAGACTGAAGGAAGAATGTAGTTTTAGGGAATTTTATCAAAATTTGGTAAAAACATCCTTCACAAACATCCAGACAAATCAAAAAAGTGAAATAGACCCTTCCCATGTTTGTCATGGTTTGGGTAATTACTCGTTAACAACATAAAAACCCTTAGAAATCACACAATGTCTGATTAAGTGCAAGGACTCCCTTGAAAAAGAGATTTGCAATCTCAATGGGATTTTCCTGGTCAAATAAAGGTTAAATAAAATAAAATAAAAAAGGTCCAGTTGGTGACAAAGAATTTGCAGCCTTTACCAGGTCTAAAAGAGGAATAAACTTGGACTAAATGATGTCTAAACCAGGACTATACCAGGTCTAAATCTGGTCTACATAGATTTGCTGAGTAGCCTACCAGAAAGAAGAGTGGTACCTGTTCCACAGTTTGAGGATCATTGGTATAATTAGTTCCAGTTCATGACAAATTTGTAAATTGTCCATTGTTTCACTTCACAGAATATTTCCTGTAGTCTCTCTCACATTTTTTACATTGCAGGGGGGTACGATTGCTTTTTGCTGCCTTTTGTTTGATAATGATACTTGTGTAGACCTGGTTTAGTCCTGCATGCAAACATGTTCCAGTCCTGCATACACCATTTTTTGTCCTGGTCCTTGACCTTGTTTAGAGCATGTTCAATCCTGATTTAGACCTGATATAGTCCTTGGTTAGACCTGTTTAGACCTGGATTAGTAGTCCAGGTTTAGCCCCAGGGTTCTGTTTAGCTATGGACTTTGCACTTGATACTTTATACAGTCCAGAAAAAGTGCTCTATTGTAGTCAGAAATCTGCCCAATTAAGCACTAGCTGCAGACTAGCATTTCATCAAATTTCAAAGACTCTGTTAACCCGCACACAGAGGTAACCCAATCTCAGGTTTACTTAAGTCCCAGCCTGTGATTACAACATGTGGTAGGTTTTGACAAGGAGTTTGCACATGGGGGAAGTTACAGTGGTCAGCATACAATCATTACTAAAGGTTCTAAAGCTGCGGGCACTTGCTTGTTTGAGGACATGTGGCTGACTTCACTACAGTCCGGCCTAAGGAAAATCCAATCTTCCCAATAAACCAGATTGACCAAATTTAGACCTGGTTTAGTCCTGCTTGTCCTTGCTTACATCTGATTTGACCTTTGTTTTTATATTTATTCCTGGTTTAGACCTGGGCCCTGTAATTCAAATCTGGATTAGAGGGATAGTGAGGTAACTTCGGGGTTTAGCCTGGGTTGTCAGTTCTACGAAACAGTTCACTTTTTATCGATCTCCATGAAACCTTACGCCAAACTGCTAACCTGCTCTGGACCAGGGTAAGTTCCAGTATAAGATACAAGCATGGCATTTGGACCAATCAGAGATGAGAACCGAGCTGTCGGTGTGAGTGAAGGGAATTGCCGGATCAGTTTCAACTTTTCCACACAGGTTCATATCATAAAGAAGTAGAACTGTTTCGATTTGGGTACTTCTATGATGAATATTAATTAATTCTTTAATGACTGGACAAATTGTGAATGCAATTAACTATTTTTCAACTTTTCTAGACAGTTACATATCATGAAGATATGTGTCATTGAGCCATTAATCCTGCTGTACATGAACAAGAGAGCATGAATTTTCACACAGTGATCCGGGCTAGTGTATACTTAATGTACATAGGCAAATTACAGCCACCCTACAACAAACAGGAAGTTGGCCATTTTGGATTGAAATGGGAAGTCAGGTATATTTGATAGCCTCGAACTTGCACATACTTTGCCCGATTAGGCTCAAACCTGAAACACCCAATTACCCCCCGGCCCTGAACACATCTGACCAATATGATGGCAGTTACCTCGATAGTGCCCCCGATAGACTGAAAGAAAGGTTTTAGGGAAATTTAGAAAATGTGCCAAAAAACACCCTTCACAAACACCAAACAGACCCTTCTCTTGTTGTAGGCCTAGTTTGACATTTAAACAGCACTTTACGCACACTCCTATTCAGGGCTTGTGTGACTTTAGATCTCTGTGTGTCACTTCTGCTCTGTCAGTGATTAATATTCACGGTAATCTGCGCCGTGTCCTCTTGGTGATTGGTGGTTTTGTCACTGACTCCGGCTGTTCCACATGGATGTGAGAGAAACCCAGCGATAACTCCAGGTTAACTGATCCAAATGATATCCCGCTTGTTTTTATCTAGAGGCACTAATGCCTGGGTTTTGAGGGCTAAGAGTCAAAAGGGTGTCAGTGACCATTTGGGCAACATGTAGTTTTAAATATCAAATGAAAGAGCTTGCTCTGCTCTTTTTAGTGCCAGACTAAATTTGAGCCTCAATTTATTTGTATACCTAACTGAAAATGTACTCAATTTCTCAGTGTCAAAGGGGCGTAAGTGCATTTATGCCCATTTAACACAGTATTGATACTTTTCAGAAATCTATTTTGACAAATACCAAGTGTTCTATCTGTCATATCTAGAGACCGTAAAGATGGTGTGTACCTATAATCATCCTTCTAGCTTCATGTGTGGCCAGGTGATCATTTACAGCAGAGATGTAAAAATCACCAGACTTCTTCATACTTTTTACATAGTGTAAACACATCAGTTTAAATTTCTTAAAAGTGAGAAATTTTTGCAATTGTTGCCGGTGGGATTAAAGGGGTTAGTATAATTGAATTTATTTATTTTCAAATAGATTTACTAAAATGATTTAGTACTAGTTTGATAAAATATTTACCTCTACATTAGTAATGTGCTTTTTTAATGGACTAACAGTATTTTTTTATGAATTATAGTAAAGTTAAATAATAGTATTTATTTATCTGAAGTTTCATATTTTAAGGTTGAACTACAGTTTCATTACTAATAACTAGTACTAAATTTGCTTAATAAAGCAAAAAAAAATCCGTAGTTTTTAAGTGGTTTTGAAACTTACGCCCAAGTTCTGTTATAAAAAAATGCACAAGATGTTGGCACGTTAAAGGCGTAAGTAATTCTGTGAAAAATATTTAGTTTGTTAAATTAGTAAAAATATATTTAATAACAGGGTTGTTGTCTGTGTGTATTACCATTTTACCTCAAACAATCAAGAGCTGCGAGTAAAATGAGTTAGAAAAATAAAAAGAAAATTTTGCCTCTCCTGTAAATGTGATGGAATGTTACTTAAACCCTTTTGATTCTGAGCCCTCAATTTGTTCAGCCAGATAAGAGAGAGATATCCCGAATAAGTTCAACCAGCTCGTAGTACAGGGCCCTGGTGTACTCCGTGTTTGAACCTAGTTTAGCTCTGGTTTTGACCTTGTTCATACTTGGTTTAGGCCTGCTTTTGTCATAGTTTTATCATGCTTGAGTCCCTGTTTAGACCTGGTTTATTCCTGATTGGTGATTTGGTGGTAGTTGGAGAAGCTGTAGGCTGCAATGTCTCTGTCAGTTTGCCCCAGGACAGCTGTGGAATTAAATGTAGTTTACCTTCAACAGTGTGGGACTATGGAGCGAGTGAATAATGCAATCATTTGACCTATTATTATTGAATGCACAACCCTCACATTATTGGCAAATTGATGTCTATCACAATTATCCAGGTTGGCTTTTGGTTAGGGGGAGTGGATATTGTTTCAGACGCCTGGCTCGCTGTTAGATGTCCAGTGGATAGCTGGCCGCCTCTGTGTTTGTGTCTCATCTGGATCCCCCCATCCCCAACCCCACCTGCTGCATCTCCTCATTCATATGGATGCCCCTTCTACTATCTCATCATTCACTTGGATGTACCACTAAACCTGCTGCATCCATACACACATATTGAGCTCTCTCAGCACAAGGACCTCATCCATCAGTCCTGGACACATCTATAGCCTGTCCGTCCTGGGAGTGGATCCCTCTATCATTTGGTTCTCCCTAAGGTTTCTCTTT
>JAVQKC010126103.1:0-15957 GCA_036025475.1 Philypnodon macrostomus
ACCTGTCTCACCTGTCTCAATGTCTCTCACCTGTCTCACTATCACTGTCTCTCACCTGTGAACACCTGTCTCTCTCCTCTGTCTCACTATCTCTCACCTGTCTCACTATCTCTCACTAGCTCTCACCTGTCTCAATGTCTCTCACCTGTCTCACCTGTCTCACCTGTCTCAATGTCTCTCACCTGTCTCACCTGTGAACACCTGTCTGTCTCACCTGTCTGTCTCACCTGTCGATCACAGATGGTCGGGAGCAGAGTGGACTGTTTATCATCCAGAACTGAGGTAAGCTGATATAGAGTAGTCATACATAATGCAATAATGTATGTTTACTTAATGTATGTTACATGTATGTGATTATTCATAATCTCATGTGTCATTATGTGTGTGAGATAAAATATAATTTCCTAAACTAAGGACTCGGGGGGCGTGTCCATCCTACTGGGCGTGTGCAGTAGTGGCCTTCTCGTTTACAGAGACAGACTCAGGATAAACAGATTCTCATGGCCCAAGATTCTGAAGATCTCTTATAAACGCAACAACTTCTACATCAAGGTCCGCCCCGGAGAGGTAACCAGGACTAAACCAGGCCTAAACCAGGCCTAAACCAGGCCTAAACCAGGCCTAAACCAGGACTAAACCAGGCCTAAACCAGGCCTAAACCAGGACTAAACCAGGTCTAAACCAGGCCTAAACCAGGCCTAAACCAGGACTAAACCAGGTCTAAACCAGGTCTAAACCAGGGCTAAACCAGGACTAAGCCAATACTTCGAACAGCTTACATCAGCTCATCCCATATTTGTTGTGATATAATCAATTCAGATTGAGTTTCCAGTGAAAGACGTTCTCTTTAGTCTCTAACTGTCTGTGTACATTCATTTTGATTCTGTAGGTGAGTAAGCTGATTGTGCTGGACCCTCACAAGCGTCTGAGTGTCCGCGAGGCTCTGCTGCACCCGTGGGTGCTGGGTAAAGCCGCTCGCTTCTCCCACATGGACACCACCCAGAGGAAGCTACAGGAGTTCAACGCTAGGCGCAAACTTAAGGTAAAGATTATTGAACATTTTAAAACTACTGACAGTCTTCGACACAACAGTATCAGGGTCAGTTGTACGTAGGTATCTTCACCAACGAGGTAACGTTTATACTCCTGTGTGTCTGTATGTCTGTCTATCATCTGTTAGCTACTTCACTTTACTGCACCGAAAGTCAGATATTGCACAAAGATCAGTTTTTAGATTTTGGGAGTGAGCCGTCAAAATAAGCTGCCTTGGCGGAGGTCTGTGCTCTCTAGAGAGTGCTTCCTAGTTATTGAATGATCCAGGGTTGACATGAGGAGATGCAGATGAGGTGACTTAGTGAGCGTTATCTGACTTATGCAGAAGAGTCAGAAGGTGCAAACATTTCTGCAGGACTTTGATGCACACGCCACACGAGAGCTCCATGTTATAAACCCAACTCCTCTTCATGAATGAGCCTCAATAAACAGGACACATGATGACCATAGTGTCCATCAACAGCGGCCCCAGAGCGTGACCTGATATGGAAATATTTCCCACGCACCACAATTACACACTAATATTCTAACTATACTCTCTAAATCTACCCCTATGTGACTCATGAATCTCAGAGTTATTCAGTTAGTCTTAGTCACTCCTGATTCAGTTACATCGCTCTGTGTTTATTCAAGACAAAACTCCAGGAGTCAGATAAAGACAGATTATACAAACAACTGGAATAATACCTTCTGGTAGTTGTTTTTATTGTGACAACCGTGTGAAGCTTACCAGAATCAATGACTAGCAATCTGTAAGCATCTGTATCGCTGGGTCTATAGCCTCATACATGTTAATGGGAGATGGGGGCAGGATCTGTAGATGTTGTGTGGTCACTAATAAAAATGATCAGATTCAACATTTTTGGGGGGATATTTCTTTAAAAAATCTCATATAGTTATTACAGAATTCTGGCACCTGCCCCCCCATCTGAGGGTATGACATCATCACACTCTAGAACTTGCAACCCAGCGATGGACCGATCCGGATGTTGAGCCGGTACCGTTGAGCGTCTCTATAGATCTGATAAAACAAAGAATGTGTCGTGATGAATGTTTCTATTGTTCTCGTTACAGGCTGCGATGAAGGCGGTTGTTGCCACCAGCCGAATGCACGAGAGCTCGAAGCGTCGCACCGACAGCTGTGAGTTCTCTGCCTCTGGGACGTCCCGACAGAGCAGCATGCAACAAGACCCGCCCCCAGAGTCCACTGACCCCGCCCCCGAGACATCAGGCTCCGCCCAGGACACGACACAGGCCCCGCCCACTGAACCATCACCACAGCAACCGCCAGAACAACAGGAAGAGACCAAACCCAACAACAGTGACGTCACCGCCAACCCTAACCCTGTACGCCCCCCGCTCAGAGGCGACGGGCTACGACCCGCCTCCGTCATCCCCAAAAACATCCTCGCCCAATCACAGAGGAGCTACTCGTCCGTAGACCCCGCCCACGTCACAGAAGCCACGCCCCGGAGCCCTAGTCTCAGCAACGGCTTCAGCTCCGAGACAGAGGACAGGGGACAATAGAGGATCATGGGAGACAATATGACTACAGTCGAAATGCACAAAACAAACACTGAAAAAATCTGCAGGTATCAGGAGCTTCAGCCTTCAGAGGTCTGGTCTTCAGCCCAAGTCAGAGGGTCCGAACGTCATCCCTAACCCCTATATAGTGCACTATATAGAGGACGCCAATATGTAGTGGTGTCCAGATGTCTACTGAAGTGTGTACTCAAATCTTCCCACAATGCATCATGAAAAGTGTTGGACAGAAATATAGACCATAATGCTTTGACCGTGACACAATCATATGTCTTTGTTTTAGGGCTGGTTGATATGGCGATAAAAAATGTAATCCTGAAGTTATCTGTTAAAGATCATTCAATTATGCTCTGCTCTTCACCCTCATTTTGACCGTAACAATGCCAGTGTTATTAATAAAAAAGGAAGATAAATAGTAACATTGGATTTCAACACGGGCCGTGGGTCAGCTCAGTCGGTAGAGCGTGTGGTCCATATACAGAGCCTCGCCCCAGCGTCGTGAGTGAAATGATAGTCTTAATAAAAGCAGTGATATTATATTTTTACCATATCGCCCAGCCCTTAGCAGGACACTTATTATCAGCTTTTTGAGCCACATGATTACCTGTGCACGGAGTAGTCCATTACATACAGTAAATAGTGATCGAAGGGTTATGAACCAGGGATGACGTTCGGACACAGAGCCTTTTTCCCAAGTGACATGGTTCAGTTTGGGTACAACGTCGATGTATTTAGCGCCTGGATGTGGCAGAGTCCAATACAATCCTGTCTCATATGATGGCATATTCAAAGGAGATTCACAGAACAGCCAATAACGACCGAGCCCGGCACTTTTGACACGACTCAACTGCTTCACGTTGAACCATACTGAACCATACTCTTTCACTGAAGGAAATAATATTTTTAGATTATAGATCAACTAAACTCTATAAGATCATTTAAAGTAACTAGAGTTTTATTTTCAAAACGGAGGATATTAAGTAGCTTTAGCCACTGTCACAGCAACATCTCAGTTTACATTTAGCCAGGTCTAGAGCGTGATCTTCAGTTGTAGTTGTTCAGAGGAGAGTCCAAAAAGCCTAATGTGGCATATTTCACTGCCACGAAAAACCCCATAGAAAAGCACAGACTTTATACGACTAACGCTGATTGTTAAACAGATGTTATTTTATATGGATGTGTTGGACGTGTTTTGATACAGGAAGGAGGCCCAAAAATGACCACATTTATCATTGAACGTAACATTAATGCTAAAGTAGGGCTGCACTATGGCTGGGCGCAGGTGACATCACAACAGTCTACAGCCCTATACATGTTAATGGGAGAACATGACTGATGTGGATCTGTAGATGTTGTGTGTGGTTGGACAGATACAGAGGGTAATGGACCTGGTCACTGATAAAAATGTGGATTTTTAATACAGAATTCTGGCCCCTGACCCCCATCTGAGGGTATGACATCATCACATTCTAGAACCTGAAACCCCGCGATATGAGAAAGTCCTTCAATATTTGATAACCATGTTCGATATTGGGAGATCAATATTTTTGCATGTAAGTTCAAGTAAGTTCAGTTACTAGTTAAAATGTAAGCCCAGAAGACTTAACCAAGACCAGAGTGGAACTACGTTTAAGAAATCACGGATAAACCTTTGGAATATTTGTCTCCGTCACAACACAGCGGCACATTGGGGAGCAGTCAGGGCCCTTCTGTGTGGAGTCTGCATGTTCTCCCTGTGCCTGTGTAGGTTTCCCCTACCACTAAAAACATGTACAATAGGTCTCCCAAGTGTGTCCAGGACTCCCCTGAATCTCAGCGGGACTTGGTTAAATAAAGGTTAAGTGTGAGACATTGTGCAGCCCTGCTTTATCAGTAAAGACAAACCAATGTCTTTTTTGACCGAATGAATAATGTTTTGTCTGATGTTTTTACTTTAGATTTACCTTTAGCCAAAGTCTTCAAACTGAAACGAAACATCCATCCATCCTCTCTCCCAAAAAAACACTGGATTCCTCTCGATAAACTCAGAAAGTCTAAGATGAATGATTGTATTTTTAACTTTTTGGACAATTCCAACATGGAGAACTCTTGCCTGTTCTTCCTCGTGTGTCCGTGAGCATGCACTGACTCGACGTCGCTTCAAAAGAGACTAAACGCCTGGATTTTCTAATATCCTTTCTTACTTTATCTGTCCCTTGACTTCTTTTATGAGGACTTAGCCTCAGTGTCGTGGTGTGTTCGTGAGCATCTAGTAAAAAATGGTATTGTTTACACTGTACATAAATTGGTAGAAGATTATAGTCGTAGATTATAAAATAACGACAGCCCAAACTTCCAAATTACCTTTAAAAGATTTCAGTTTTAAGATAACCACACGTTCTACCTCTTTTTTGTACAGGGGCTTCCACAACTGGACAACTGGAGCTAAAGATGTGCAGACTACTAACATCAACCCAAAAAAATGTGTGTGTGTATACAGTATATATATACACACACACACATTATATATATATATATATATATATATATACACATTTTTAAGACGTAATCCGGAGGTTTGTTAAAATAAAAGGTTTGTTAAAATAAAAATTTAGATTTTTTTTTTATAGAAAAGTCCTTCAAACTTTACTTTTACCCTCAGCAACATCAAATCAGAGTTTTTATGGGCTACACGCCTCAGAACTCGACTCTTATTGGTCAGTTTAGTTGATTTGTTATTTTAGGAAACCTCTGAACTACAGACAAATCTATGAAGTGATTGTTACATGTCCTGACATCCAGAGTCACGAAGACGCCAGAGTACAGACATGTTCTAAATGAAAGCACATATAATGGAAATGTCAAGAGACCCTTTCAACGTTTGGAAACAGAAAGTTCTAAATTCTGGAATGGAGGCAACTTGAGCAAGACCATAATACATTTTCAATGGAGAAATTACAATTAGCCACAAAATATCACAAATGAAGATGGTCCCTCCACTCTCTACATGTAGGTGATGTCAGAGCCTGGGTAGGAAACATTAGTGAATATACCTCACATGTATGTTTATTTAATGTACACATTAGTAACAGTTAGACTTTTGGCTGGAGGCAATATTCTTGATTTTTAGGTTTTACTGGACACGTCCTTCAACACAAACACTACGTTCTAGTAAAGTTAACTCAGTTTTGCTCCAGTCACCTCCATTCTGGAACATTTGAAAATATGCAAGATAAAGATTTTCAAGAGAAATATATAACTATATAGTCAATTGAATGTGCAATAGACTTTAACATTGACTTCATAGAAAAAAAAATGTCTGCCTGATTTAAAAAAAACAAAAAACTTTTTGCAGCGTTTTGCCAAAAAGCGACACTGGACACTGAGAATGAAGCATGTGTATTTGAGTTCCATCTATAATTATGTACAAACATGAATATTTGACTTATATTTATCTATAATGAGACACTATGGGACTGACACATGTATAATGTTTGTTTTGTGTTTGGTTCAAAAAGACTGTAAGCGCCTGTTGCACTTACATATTGATGCATGTTTATTTATTTATGTTCATATCAGCTGATCTGATCACATCATGTACAGTAAAGGCTAGACCATAGACACACGACTGATTTTTTTCCAGTTTCTCGTTCTTGTTAATAGTGGATTCAGCCGGCCCCAACAACTATGGGTCTTTGGTGGGGTACACATGCCCTGATATTTTCCATAAGTGGGGTCTGGTCCCTTGCTCATAACAAATCATTTCTCTTCATTTTGTGAACGGACCAAACACAGAGCCGTGTGTTCTGTTGGCCGTGTCATATCCAAACTCTGCTAACGTGACTTCCTTGTTAACAACAGGCAGTGTGTGGCCATCTGTGAGCTTTCAACTGGTGTTTCTGATCAGTTTATACAATGTACAGAACGAGTTAGTCACGGTGACCGGGCTGGTGTACACCTTGCTGACATACACGTTCACTCTCACCTTCTTCCATTAGGGGGCAATTTAGAGTCATTGTCTTTTGAGTGGAAGAGAGAACTCAGTGAAACAGGGAGGACATGCAGACTCCACTCAGAGTTCCACCACGAGAACAGTGAACAGTAAATGATTTTGTCTCTTCATCGTCAGCGACCTACTTGGTGCAGCTAAACAGGTTGGGACACAAACTCACTGGTCACTGGTCTCTGCTCACTGGTCTCTGCTCACTGGTCACAGCTCACTGGTCTCTGCTCACTGGTCACTGCTCACTGGTCACAGCTCACTGGTCTCTGCTCACTGGTCACAGCTCACTGGTCTCTGCTCACTGGTCACTGCTCACTGGTCACTGGTCTCTGCTCACTGGTCACTGCTCACTGGTCACTGCTGTCTGGTCACAGCTCACTGGTCTCTGCTCACTGCTCACTGGTCACAGCTCACTGGTCTCTGCTCACTGGTCACAGCTCACTGGTCACTGCTCACTGGTCACAGCTCACTGGTCTCTGCTCACTGGTCTCTGCTCACTGGTCTCTGCTCTCTGGTCACTGGGGCTAATATTCTTCAAAAGCCACTTTAGATTTTTACTAGCCACAGTGTGGTTGTTTAAAAACTAAAATGCATGTATAAAAGTGAATGTCCTACTAGCCGCAATTAACCTGTTTGGCTTGTTGGCTAATGCTAATGCTAATGCTAATGCTAATCCCTGGAGGTAAACACAAAGCCAAGACACATTATTTATTTTAATCATTTAATTTTTTACAAAACAAACTAAATTTATCCCAAACTTTTCGATCTCGCGTCAAAACAGAAAACGTACACGATATGAACGAGTTATGAACTGAGATTATATAAATATTATAAATTATGAACTGAGATTATATAAATATTATGAATTATGAACTGAGATTATATAAATAAAAATGTTTAAATAAAAAGTCTTCTCATACACGATTACATATTTGTATAACCTCTTTTTTATATAAACAACAGGCACAGGGTCTCATTCTCTAGATGAGGGTCTGGATTGCTGCTGCTGAGCCTAAAACAACAATGAAAACAGACATGTTCTATCACGGTCTCACACAAACCAGAAGTGTCAGAACAACGAGCAGAGGCACACAGGCACACAGACACACCAGCGTCAGACACACGCGCACACACGCACACACACCTCAGCCGTTCACATACAGAAATTGATTTTGGGCCATAATACTCACCAGGTATGAGCCGGTGTGGAAGCCGCACATGTACCACAGCATCAGCAAGTTGGAGGTGGGGTCTAGACCGGCGCTATAATCCTTTCCCCCAAACGCCCAGAGAGGAGGAGGAGGGGGGATGAAGGTCGGGACGTCCTAAAGAACGAGCACAGTCAGAGAGGGGACAAAAATATTTGATAACCATACAGAATATTAGGATCAGGTTATTTATTTACTAGTTAAAACTGTTTCAAAAGCAAATCTAAACCAGAACTAAGACTAAAGTCTCCTCTTCGGTCGTCCTCCTGAAGTCATTATGCAGCCATGATGAAAACTGTGCTGCTCTTGCTAAACGGGGCTTGGCTATGACTTGTGAAGCAGATCAACACGTTCAACATCTCATGGGTTAGAGAAGACTAATGAACATCTCTCTATACACGTAAACACACTGAAGGTTAGTTTTACCCCAGTGCTGTGAGGAGGAGGAAAGGGCGGGATCGTGGGGAAGAGCGTCTCCTGTTGAGTCGGACCAGCGCTCGCTCCTCTCGGCTGCTGTAACAAGATAAACCGTAATAAAACACTGCACAGACCGGTCTCACTTTAGTACTTCTGAGATTCAGGGGAACGTCCTCATCTTGACTTGATCACCTAATGTGTCATGTTTATGTGATGGACCACTGATGACCAGTAGATGGGGACCACTGATGTAACGCTCAAGACCAGTGGATGGGGACCACTGATGATTCTAGTAATGTCTTTTGCAGCTCATGTGTGGTTAAGAAATAGTAAGGTCCTTGGTAAATATTGGTTTAGCCCTGGTTCAGATCTGGGTTTGCTCTGGTTTAGTATTAATACTTTGGATTTGGTTTAGTCCTGGTTTAGGTGATACATGAAAGACTGAAGAACCATTGCTCTAGGTCTCTTTAGGTTCAGCCTGATGCGTTTGAGAGATCAGTGCCCCCTGGTGGACACTGACCTGGCTGGTGGTGGTGGCTTTGTTCTGGCATTTTTCTGGAGTCTCAGGACCATCTCTCCTCCTCCTCCTCCTCTGTAAACCAGGGTTTCTCCAGTTGTTCCACTGCTCAACAGCAAAGTTAGAAAACATAAATATTTTTTTAAAGAGTTCACAATCTACTTAGTAAAAATCATTGAAAAGCTCTCATCTCTAAGGCTCTGGTAAAAAAGTAATAAAATAATAACACATGATCTTAGAACAGGGTCAGGGGGTATATTAGTATCCCACTGTCCTCACCCGTCCCCCTCTCCCCGGCCCGTTGAGTTCGTCTGGGCTCAGCAGACTGGTTAGCTCCAGTTCCTCTTCATTGTTATAGTCATCGAATTTGACTCTGCATCGCTGACCTTTGACCCACAGGACCACAGCGGGATACACCAGACCGTCGTCTGAATATACAGCTCTGCACCGAGACCCCGGCTTCCACTCCTGACAACAACACAGTGAAACATAGTGAAATAAGAGTAAAATACAGTGAAATACATTGAAATACATTGAAATACAGTCAAATAGAGTGAAATAGAGTGAAATAGAGTCATGTACAGTGCAATACAGTTAAATACAGTTAAATGCAGTCAAATGCAGTGAACTAGAGTGAAACAGAGTGAAATATAGACATATACAGTGCAATACAGTGAAATATAGCCAAATACAGCGAAATACATTGAAATGCAGTCAAATGCAGTGAAATACAGTGAATTAGAGCCATATACAGTGAAATACAGTGAAATAGATTTGTATTATTCCTCTTTCACTGGTAGCTGGAACCTATTCTTAGCTAGTTAGGTGCAGGGCCCAAACATAGTCACAGAAATGTAGCGTTTATTTGACTTTCGGGTGAAACTCTAACCTCAGCCTCATCCCTCCTCTGTCCACGTCCAAACTAGCTGAATCTAGACTCAAAGTAATAACCCTGACCGTTTTTGGAACTGGTGCTTTCAGGGAGCTCAGTAACACATCCTCCTCGTTTCCGTATCCATCAAACTGGACTCTGCAGCGATCTCCGTCCACGGACAAGATGACGGCATCGTACACTTGACCGTCGTCTGACCACACGGCCTGGCACGGCGCCCCGACTGTCCACTATCAAGACAAACAGCCAAGTATAAACAGAAGGATTATCCCAGCTCTCTGTGGACTCTTTTAGTTGTAGTTTGGATGATATATTCTTTACCATATCGTCTGCTTTAGTCTCAGTTGACTCAGTTGATGCAGGTGGATTGACTGTCGGCTCTTCGGTCCTAACAATAGGCTCCAGCTCACAACCAGGCTCAATGGTCACCACTGTGGCTGATGGCTGAATCAATGCAAAAGCAGAGTGGTCTATATCTGGGCTTGTAGGGGTCTCAAGCTAAAATAAGTCTGACTCAAGACCAGGTCTAAACGCAGGGTCTAAAGCAGGTGTGGGCACTTATTTCTTCACATTGACACAGTCACGATAGTTTATGGCCTTCACATTGACATGGTAAACTAATGCATTTTCTCATTAGTCACATGTTCAGATATATCGGCTCAACATCGGTATCGGACGATAATTACGTTTTTGACTAATATTGGTATCGGCCTGTACAGATGGTAACCAGTAATAGGATAACTTCCTGTTTACTATTCCCAGTTTCAAGGAACAACTCAATAAGGTTTCAAGAACATCGGTGTCGGACAGAAAAATAGTGCATCTCCCTGGTCACATGAGATATGCACTTAAATGTCCTCAAAATTAGGTATGATACAGTACAAATCCTATAATGTGTGTTGATTAAATGAGGTTTATTTCAAATGAATCTAGAGCCCACGCACCTCAAATGGTGCATATGGCAACATCAAAAACTGATTTAGGGGCCATTCTTATCCAACAATAAACAAATACACAACTTTCTGTTGACAAATTTAACATGAACTGTGTTTATTAAAGTGTTTTAGTGAGACATTATACATTTACCTGTGATATGCGTAACTGTTTGTCAAAGTCTTCCATCAGAAAAATGTCAACTGTAACCGCTGTGTCGGGCTCCTCCTTTAGAAAAACAAACTGATAATTATTGGTTATTTACGTTAGCATGTTCCATTAGCATTCCCATTGAGAATAATATAAAACCGTTAATTGGTGGCTAATTGGGCTAACACAAACCCGCACGTTATTTTCACATTTGTCTTTAAAAGGGCATACGGCGGGAAAAAAAACGCACCGACTTCGCAGCTCCAAGAAGGTTGCCATTTTCTGTCAGTTCGGCCATGTTTTTTTACGTGGGGAATTAATAAACATTTCACAGAGAAGGTCAAGGTTTTGCGCCGCTGAAAGTCTCAAAAACACCTGCAGCAAGTCCGCGTCAGGTATGAAGACGTCCCGGGAAGTCGCTTCAAAATAAAAGCCAGAAATAAGGACAAGGAAGCAGTTTCAGAATAAACAGCACAGAATGAATACATTTTTGTCATGTGTAAAATACGGCAGGAAATACAATTCATGGGGCTGGAAATGGTCTGTCGAGATTTGATCTGATCTGAACAAGCAGATATGGACTGCACATTTAAAAAGTATTGTTTCATTTTATTGTATTTTGTTCCGTGTTTGGTCGATGAGTGTCGCTGTTCTGTCTTTGAGTCTGGAGTTTGATTGGCTGCTGCGAGGGGCGTACGGAGTGACGTCGGAGCGTAGCGGAAGAGACACGGGGAAGATGGCGGCGGTGACCAGAGGCTCCTTCACTGTTTTCAGGCGTCTGGTGAGACATAAATCAATCAAAGCTTTTATAGGATTCACGTTTGCAACATTACCATTTGTCCGTCGCTGCAATAGCTTCATGAACCACCGATTAGACTCCATATTAAGTTATATTTTGGCGCAGAACTTCTCATGCTTTATGTCAGTGCAGTGGATGCTAATGTTAACAGCAATGAGCTCTCTGAAGCAGAAAGCCAAACACACAGAAGTTCCGCAGTGACAGTGGAACAACTAATAAACACTTTGCTGTTTCGTAGCAGTAGGTTTAATGTCTGTCACGTGCATAAATGTGAGAATCAAAAGCTGTCATAGACTAGTCCTCTGCCACCTTCATCACCTCGTCTGTCCGGTTGAACAGCTGATGAACGCGTAACTCTCAGAATATATCAACCACCGGAACAGTTCCATGTTGCCTTGTAACAACGTGAAAGCCAGTGTCCTTTTGTATTTTATATCGGGATGTGTTTATTATCTGCGAAATGGACTGTTGCCATACGCTATTATTGATCCATCTAGCTATGTCCTAATCTTGAATTGATCAGTTAGTTACAGTAATTTGTTGTAGGGCTGATATAATATATAAAAAATGATCGTTATGGCATTATCTGCTGTCAATATCCGTATCGCAAGAATCGGCAAAATATCGCAATAAAGACACGGTCTTAAATCTGTTTAAAAGCATTGTTCCGTTGTTGCTGGGCAGAAACATGTTGAAAGTCTATAATAGATCTCTTTATATTTGTCTTAATTTAGTTTCCTCATTTAGTCTATAGAAAATACTCTTTCTGCAGAATACAATATCCATCAAAATATCGCAATAACATCGATATCACGTTATCGAATATGGCATGTTCTTCCATACCGTGCAGCCCGAGTTCTTATTCTGTTATTTTTTTCTGTGTATATTTCTCAGCTGAGTCAGCAGTACCGCCGTCGATGTTTCCGACCCCAGTCTGGATTCAGATCGGACCGGACCGTTCAGACTTTCACGTGTAACAGGAACCTGAGGATATTTGGGAGTAGGACATTGCACACTGCCATTGGTAAATCCACACATCAGTACATGTGTGAGGTTTAAGTGATGATTGAAGCTATGTTTTTGTTTTGTTCCAGGAAATTATGGCCCCATTGTTCAGTTTAAACTGTCTGACATTGGAGAAGGAATCATGGAGGTCACCGTGAGGGAGTGGTATGTACACTTTGCATCGAAACACATCTGACATCGTTCATTCAAACACAAACATCCTGAATCCATAAACAAATACAACTCAAATAATCTGATGTCACCGTGTGTTGCCTCAGGACAGGTCTTAATATTCATTTCCGAGTCTAGAACCGATGACTTTGGACAGTTCCAGAAAGCGTTTTGATTAGATTTCTGTGGTCAGCTCCCAGGTCTCATCCATGGATGTATAAAAGACCAGGATGAGGACCGCCCCCTCTGCCCCGAGTCTGAGTAGTGGTCACTCAGTGGTACTGTAGCGGCCCAAACAGACCATACTATAAGATGTTTAGTGCCACAATTAATTCACATTGACTTCTGTTTGATTGGTCCCAAAAAAGCCTGAATATTTTTTGTTATTAGCTACAAAAATAAGGATCTTTCTTTGCCAGGTATGTGAAAGAGGGGGATAAAGTATCTCAGTTCGATAGCATCTGTGAGGTTCAAAGCGATAAGGCCTCGGTCACTATCACCAGTCGATACGATGGCGTCATCAGAAAACTCTACTACGACGTGGACGCGACGGCTCTGGTCGGAAAACCTCTGGTGGACATCGAGACCGAGTCCAGCTCAGGTGAGGAGCAGTCAACACAAGGGTTGATAAAGAGATGAGTAAAGTAACAAGGATGTGATCTGAACCAGTAGCTCTACAGTTATCCTGTGTGATAAATAGTAAATGTTTGTTCAGAGGTAACGCTCGAGGAGGACGTGGTGGAGACTCCAGCCATGGCTCGAGAAGAACACACTCATCAAGAGATCAAGGGTCACAAAACACAGGCCACTCCTGCTGTGAGACGACTGGCCATGGAGAACAATGTATGTACTGAACATAATTAGCTATATAATTATATAATTATAATATGGTAGCCGCAAATAATACAGCATTGAACATTTCGGCACATTTGAGCTTATGTATGTTTTTAATCAATAAAAGCTTGTTGTATGTTCTTGCCTCACATACTATATATTATGCTCCGTCCAGATAAAGTTGAGTGAAGTGGTGGGGACGGGTAAAGACGGCCGAATTCTGAAGGAGGACATCCTCAACTTTTTGGCCAAACAGACGGGGGCCATTTTACCTCCTGCTCCGGTACAAGAGATACAGACCCCGCCTCCTGCCGCTGTTGCAATGGCGACGAAGCCTAAGGTCCCCACGGTAACGAGGCCTGCAGCAGTAACGCCCAGACCTGTATTCACTGGGAAGGACATCACCGAGCCACTGAAAGGTTAGAAATTAGGAGCTATTCAATCAGATTACCGTCAAATGCTTCCCAATTGACCACCTTAGTGATTTCGAAAACATCACAAATACATAATGAGGGAGTGTGTAAATATTTGTTGGCTGGATCTCACATTCTACCTTAAATACAGTGCACTGTCCTAGTCTATATGTACATTAAGCTTGTGGTTCCTTGTGTTCAGGATTCCACAAAGCGATGGTGAAGACGATGACGGCCGCTCTGAAGATCCCTCACTTCGGATACTGCGACGAGGTGGACCTGAGCCGTTTGGTCAAACTCAGAAAAGAACTCAAGTCTGTGACTGAAGCTCAAGGCGTCAGACTCAGCTACATGCCGTTCTTCATCAAGGTACAACAGACTATTTCATGATTTTGTTATTTAAAATGTAGATTGTATTTACTTTTGTGCTGATTGGTTGAATGTAACCTCGGTTCTTATTGGTCCTAGGCTGCATCTCTAGGACTCCTCCACTTCCCCATCCTCAACGCCTCGGTTGATGAAGCCTGTCAAAACATCACTTATAAGGTAAAACTATAAAAATCAAAATGCTAAACTACACTAACATGTGGTGACCCCTTTCCAATTTAGATTTGCATTTTTTTCCTCTATCCTCTCCTATCATATATTTACCATTTTATATTACGTTTTCTATTGGTTGTTTTCAGGTTCTAGAATGTGATGTCATACCTTCAGATGGGGACAGGGGCCAGAATTCTATATTAACTCTATGGGATTTTACAAGAAATATCCCTCTAAAAAGTATTAATTAGTGACCAGGTCCATTACCCCCTGTATCTGTCCAACCACACCCACTTCCATTAACATGTATAGGGCTATAGAATGTTGTGATGTCACCTGGATCCCAGATGGTTTTACTTGGTTTCACTTATATTGTTTCACTTGAATGTATGGGTAAAAGATTGAGGCTCAGGTTAGAGCTGCCAGACAGGAGGCCTAGAGGAAGAGGTCTATGAATGTAGTGGAAGAGCACATGAAGTTAGTTGGTGTGAAGAGGAGGATAGAGAGGATGAAGGCTGATGGTTCGTATCTAAACGGCATAGCCCCAATGTTCTGTTCTGGCTTTTGTTTCCATAGGCGTCCCATAACATAGGTCTTGCGATGGACACCTCTCAGGGTCTGGTTGTCCCGAATGTGAAGAACGTGCAGATGTTGAGCGTGCTTGAGATCGCTCTGGAGCTAAACCGGCTACAGTCTCTGGGAGCGGCCGGACAACTGGGAACGACGGACCTCACCGGAGGGACCTTCACGCTGTCCAATATCGGATCGGTCGGTCACATATAGCTTCTTTATAATATACCAGCTCAAACTCTTTATTTTGGACTATTTTCTTCAGAATGTCCAGAAAGTCAATGTGTTAAGCCTCTGTCACACACAGTAAAACACATGCCATAATTAACGTCAATTCATCATTTATTCTTAATTCATTAGATTAACATTAACTCAAAATACAATGGAAGATGGTTATATAATGGTAGAACTTTAAAACCACTTGTGTTATTTGCAGATTGGAGGAACGTACGCCAAACCTGTGATTCTGCCTCCAGAGGTCGCTATTGGAGCTCTAGGGAAAATTCAGGTACATTAGTAAACATGTATATCTTCACAATTTCAATTAGTTAGCGATGATGGTAATTTGTTTCTGGTAAATTATTTAACTTTGACCCTCTCAAAAACACAGACATGTTTTTGGACATTTCTCGACAGACTGATTAGAACTTTGTTAGGATATCGGGGAGAAGAGTGTGGAGTGAGCCGGACTCGAACTCACGCCCGACTGAGCTAAACCCCGATGATGATATTATGATGATAACTGAAGCTAGTCAACTTTAAACCTGCCTTTTATAATGCATTAGTTTTATACAGTGCTTTTCTCAACACTCAAAGACGCTTTACATTACATTACATTCATTCACTCCACAGTCACACCCGATGGTGGTAAGATACTTGTGTAGCTGCCCTGGGGCACACTGACAGTGGGGGTGGCTGCCAGTCTGCGCCT
>JAVQKC010126149.1:0-12681 GCA_036025475.1 Philypnodon macrostomus
TCCTCTCAATGTGGAGGAGCAGCGGCTCTACTCCGAGCTGCTCCCGAGTGACCGAGCTCCTCACCCTATCTCTAACGGAGCGCCCAGCCACCCGTCAAATAAAACTCATTTTGGCCTCTTGCATCCGAGATCTTGTCCTTTCGGTCATGATAAATATTATCAGTGTTTATGACCATAAACACTGATAATATTCTTTATTGCACTTTAATTGTTTACTGTCAGGGGCATTGCTCGTGATATTGTTGAGGTGTGTGCTATTTAGACCATTTTCCATCAAACCTGGTCATGCTCATTTATATTTACCAGGATTTGGACTCTGAACCATACCATAAGACTATTAATGTTATTCTTACTTGCCATTGACCCTAGCTACCAGGGGCCCCAGGCTTGTCATTGTTTTGCTGTACACATGTATCCTGTAATTCACCTGAGAGGCTTGAAAACACAGTGATAGCCATATTCACTTCTGTCAGGGGGGGGTTTATTCATATATTATTAGATATGAAACAAGGCTATTATCTCTAGAAATGGAGCTTCTGCTATTTCCAGTTACTGGCTAATAAGCAATGAGTCATTCAAAAGCTTTTATGTTGGTTTGTTATTGACTTTTGTAGCTTGTGGCATTTCGTTTCTCCCTTAATTATTTACTCTACCCTTTAGCCCTGTGCTTTCTTGCCTTCAACTCTATAAAATGAGGGGGAAAAAATCTACAACACGATTTTATGGATATGATGATGATGATGATGATGAGCATGGGAAGGGAAGCGATGAAGAAGATAAAAGATAGAAATATGACTTTGGGTTAAATACACAGAGATGAAGGGGTAGTGGGGGGTGAGAGGGAGATAAGAATGCCTCACGAGGGGAGAATAAAATGAGAAATCTACAACAACTGACTGCAATTACGGGCCCTTCTTGTCTACGACTTGCTAATTAAGAGAACAGAGCAGAATGCAGATTAGGAGGTAGGGTCCAGCAGATAGGCCTGTGGCTCTGTCTCTCACTAAGTCCTATGTGAGATCCTCATCCCGGGATTCGCCTCCTTCATACAAAACAATAAAGGGTCTGCATTATTCATTTGTGGCAGAAAAAAACGCACAGGCGGCAAGGGAGGAAACAAGGCTGGAATAAAAAAGTGGAGCTGGATAAGATGTACACGGACTTATATTTGGGGATGCTTGTAGTCGAAGCGGCGGTGGTGCAGTAGGGAGAAACTCGCCCTTCAACCGGAGGGTCGGTGGTTCGAGTCCCCGCCTGTGCACACGCTGTCAGGCCCTCCCGTTGACCCACCACCCAAGGGAGGTACCATGGTGCAATGTGGATCAGGCAGTGTTCAAAGGCGGGAGTTCCCTGCTTAGACTGCTGCCTCTGCAACCCGGTTTTGGACAAGCGGAATAAAATGGATGGATGGATGGATGAGTCGTTGTGGGGTGAATGAACTTCATTCTTTTGGCAAGAAAAAAAAACAGATTCACTGCACCGACCTGGTGTTCCTGGAAGTCTCAGGTCTCACAAGTGTTCAAAGAAATAAAAATATGCACAACTTGCATGGACCAACCTGTAGGGGCTCTTCCTTGGAGAAACTAAATTGACCAAAACATTGGCATTGTTGCATTGTTCCCATCTGAACCCCTATCAGTCCATATAAGAGTGTCTCAGGGTTCCAAGCCAACTGCCGTTTAACAAAATATGCACATTAGCCTTGAGCGCCTAATAGTGTCTCTGTGCCTGAACAACCTTGACAAAAAAGAAATAAATAAAGGGTTAAGATGCGTGCAGCTTTCAAATGTGTTGATAAAAATAGTACATGTTCATAAAGATCAAAGCTTTATATTTAATCACATACTGTAGTAACAGGAATTTTGACTTATTTATATTTATTAGCATACATTATATTTCTATATTTAACCCATAATTCAAAATAAGTTTTCTATAGAGTGAGTGTGAAAATTAATTAGCAACCATATAAATATAAATAAATATAAAAAAGGTGGACTTTGTACATACTTTGTTATACTGATTAGTGATCAGTAATGTATCTAAGTTACTGTGACTATTGGTGCACCCAATGGTATCCTAAATCAAACCGCTAAGGACAACTCTATTTTTTCATGTTGAACAGAAATATGCATTTGTATTTTAGCAAGACAAATCATTAGAATATTTAGATTTACCATTTTACCATACATGCATGCCGTCTGTCAGTGTAAGAACAGAGAGAACCACAGAAAGAACATTCAGACTTGTACTTTGAAGCAAAAGTGTTAACCATTGTGCCAATGTGGATGCATAATTTAAACATCTAAAGATGATCAATGTTTGAGTTCAGTAATGTCAAGGATAAATGAAGACCACTACCAGCTTTGACTGTAAGATATACCTAAAGGAAGAACTGCTAAGCTTTAAGAAGAGAATCAGTTTCTCTTTTGAAAGCTTTGCCTCTGGCGATATAGTGATCAATAATGTACAGATCTCAGCTGAGAGTGGCAGTGTTGTGAGGTGAGATTTGACTGACATCACAAGTTTATATTTGTTTCTACAATTGGATGTGGCACACGTCACATGTTAGATTTGTTGTAGCTTGTTGTATAAATTGTACAAATAAATGTATAAAACACATAAAGTTTGTATGTACATGTACAGACATTACCACTTTGATTGCTAAATTATTTAATCATTTAGTCATTTACATCAACCATAAATGTGTTATTTATACCCTTGAAATTGACCATAAAATGAAAAAAAAATGTTTTTGCTACTGGTTTTAAACAAGGTTTTCCAAGGAATACTTCTATAAAAAACACTTTTTCCAATAAGTAGCAATTGTAATATACATATATGCAATCCATTAGAAGTGGCCAATATTTATATATTACTCAGTACTTTAATATTGCAACAGCTAAGTGTTGTATTTAGGGCATCCTTTTGATGAATAGGCAGCTGGTTCCAATGTTTTACATTCATAGCTATATGACACAATCATGTCTCTTAGTGTTTTTATAGCCAGCAAAATATTGTATCAGGCATAAAGACATCACAAGTGGGTTTCATGTTTATACACTTGTCTTTAATAAACTGGCAAACATCATTAAATATGGAATAAAATGGGATCAAATTCACCCCAAAGGGAGAATTAACCAGTTCTACACAAACGCCTGCAGTCTCTTTTTTTTCTTCTATACCACATAATTGAGTGCTGCATTTTTATTACTTCTACTATAGGATCTTCACTGGCAATAAAAAATACCATATCTATCCTTGTCAAAAGAACATTGCTGTCGTATAGGATTTGAAATTACTGGCATAAAAACAAGGCAATTTTCTTTTCACCACTTAGATGGAATTTATGGAGACAGTCCAAAGACTCGTTTCATTTGAGAAACTGCATGTTCCCCCGGAAGTCTTAATGAGTCATCAATCACGCCGAGAAATGTTTAACTTAATCTACAAGCAGAGTTAGCAAAAAGTGTTAGCCGCAGATATGCCCTGACTTTTGAGATAGAGCTAATTTCTGTGTTAACAAGGATGGCTCGCATCTATCTGTCAAACTCTTATCCTTGTAGTTTTTGTTGTTGTTGATTTTTTACCTAACGTTGGACAATCAAGGCTAAACCACTCCTGTTTTCAGCAAGGTCTCCCAATGTCTGAAGATGAGTGCAGTGTCCAATGTGTTCAAATGAAAGCTAGATCAAAGTTGTTGTTTTTTTAACACATGGTAACACATAAACTCACTATGCCTCGATGTTGTTTATTAAATCTAGGCGGAGTCGGATTATCTCTGGGTACTCCGACTTCCTTTCACCACCCAAAGTCATTGATATGTAAGGAGAATCAGTCAATCTACATTGCCCCTAGGGGATGGGAATGGAAGAGTGAATGTTTGTCTGTCTGAGAATGTCTCTGTGTCAGCCCTGCGACAAACTGGCAATTGTTCAGGCCATACCCTGCATAAGGCCCATGCTGGAATTATTTTAAAAAAATGTTGCTTAACATTTAGACACAAATTTGGTAAATAACTTCTTGTATCTCTATCTCTAAAGTATTAAACCAAGAAACCCAAAACCAAACCCAGTATTTCTTCACCTTGAACATTGAACAGCCACAGCTAAACCAATCCTGTTTTCGCAAGGTCTCCCCATGCCTGAACTATAACAGACAACAATAGCACAGGAAGGCATGACCTCCGAGGGCCCACTCAAAACGGTTTCTTTTTGTGGGAAGATTGAGGAAGCATGTGATCATCCCAGCAAAAGAAATGGATGCACACAGGTACCGAAAGCTAAGGTCAAACTCGGGCCAATTTACATCTATGGTGCGGTTCCCACAAGGTGATTAGATTCCATAACCATTGGCGAGCGTAGGGCTTCGGGGCCTGTACATTCACAAATGACCCACAGTAGATGTATTTGCTCTTTCCCTTTTATCATGTATTGCTCATGCAGAGGAGTGTTCAAATAACTAAGGACTGACATGGAAGATAAAAGTAGCTCCAACATCAAAGCAGTTGCTGTTTTTATCGCAGTAGTGAAAAGACTATGCTTTATAAAATACTGTACATTGCCGATTATCAGATAGAGGCTGGGTGGGGTCTTCTTCTCATAAACCAAAATCCCATAGGGAATAAAATGTATTCAGAATGGCAATTTTGGGATGATTACTGGCAATTTTTAAACCACCAAACTTAAATTCAACTATCAATTTACTGAAAACAATACCCATAGCTACAGTCCAGCAGAAATAGATATTCAGTGTGTGTATTGCTTTGAAAAACGGTTTTATGTATTATGAGCTCATCATATCTGATTGTTCACTCACTGATTTATTCATCTTAACTAAACCTCAACCCGCTATCACGTAACTGCTATAAGGTTCTATCTGCGTTCTGAATATCCATCCATCCATTTTCTTCCGCTTGTCCGAAACCGGGTCGCAGAGGCAGCAGTCTAAGCAGAGAACTCCCGCCTTCGACCACCGCCCGATCCACATTGCACCAGCCCTTTATGGTACCTCCCGCGGGTGGTGGGTCCACGGAAGGGCCTGACAGCGCGTGCACGGGCGGGGACTCGAACCACCGACCCTCCGGTTGAAGGGCGAGCATCTACCCACTGCACCACCGCCGCGGCTTAGGTAGACCCATTTTCCTGCTTATGAGTTCAACTAGCTAATCAACCATTACACATTCACACATACAAACATGTGCAGGGTTTAAGGACAATAGAAAAAGATGCTGCAGTTCTGTAGGGGAAAATGCCTTGTTGATGCCAGTGGTCAGATTCGATATGCTCAAGACACTCCGAATGCCACTATTTAAGTACAAGGTCTACCTAATAAAGTGGCCAGTGAGTGTAACTGCGCTGTGTTTTTTACCCTGGGCACCTCTGTAGTATGTGGAAGCAATGCACTTGAACCGTTCTTGGCCCGCAGTGTCCCAGCTGTAAAACATATGATGAATGAAACGTAACTGGTCAAATTAATGCGTGTCAAAATATAAGGAGGCGTTTCACTTACAGCTGCAGGCTAAAGGGAACTCCCAGCACCTCAAAACGCTCCATCTCAAAGTCAACACCGATGGTCGCCTTGTAGTTCTTGTCAAATGTGTCTTTACAAAATCTATCACATACAACCACATATTAATACTAGATTGTCTCACACAAAATAGAATGAACTTGACCAAGAAAAATCAACTGCACATATTTTGATTAATTAACCATTACATACTCTTGCAGAGAGTTTAGAGTTATGTATAGTAAAAACACCAGTCCTTTTTCCTGCTTACCGATTAATCAGGCAGGTTTTTCCCACGGCAAGATCACCCACAACTATGACCTTTGAAATTTTAAATCTGCTGAAGCACAAGAACAAGAAATATACAAGAAATACTTATAATGTGTAACTAAACGATTACTGTTATGTGATGCTTACCCTACAGTACCAGTGCGCTGCTCCTGACAGGCTGTCTTCACTTTGTTGTTGAAATCGTCTTTTGTGTGAAGAGCAGCCTCTTTTCTGAAATACTGAAATGAGGAAAAAAGTCACACACAAGGCATACATTAAACGGATCAAAATGGAGTTGATGTGTACGCCGGGTTGTTACCTGAGGAAGCTGAGCGATCACCCGGTCTCGTCTGATTGGAGGAAGCACACTCATGGCTGACACACGCAGAGACATCAGGCCAAAATGTATTTTTGATGGAGAAATGTTACAGGAATGAGAAGAAGTGGACCTATAACAGCAAGTAATATGGATGCATGTATCACATTATTATAAAAAGGTAATATTATTGCTTTTGTAATAAAAAATATATTGTTTTTTTATGATAATACAAATGTGGTAATCAGGAGTCTCTTTCAGTTCAAGTCATGATCCTGAACTCCTTTAGACACAGTTTAGACCCATTAAGTTCTGGCGGCTTTGTGGCACAGTGGTTAGCACTCTTGCCTCACAGCAAGAGGGTCCTGGGTTCAATTCCTCAGTCGGGGCCCTTCTGTGTGGAGTTTGCATAGGCTTCTCCTACCACTAAAAACATGTACAATAGGTTCCCCATTGGGGCTAGGACTCCCCTGAAAATGAGATTCTGAATCTCAGTGGGACTTTCCTGGTTAAATTAAGGTCAAATAAAAAATAAAATTATTTTTTTTTCTTCTTCAAAACTGGTAATAATAGGCCCATTTTCCCCCATAAGGGTAAATGTCTGAAAGAATCTGAATACATGTTTGCTTGTGAAGCCAGCTTGTTATGGCCTGTTATGGTTAGGCCCGGCTACTTTCCAAAGTTCCAAAGAAGCAGTAAACGCAATAACTTTATGGTAACATGTGTTGACCAGTTGGATGGCACTGGGCTTTAGGACCTCATGCAGAGTGCGACCAGACAACTGTAAGCTCCTGGTCTACTGAAAAATGTGAAGGGCTTTGATCCTATAGTGTTTGTTTGTCTGTTTGAAAAGTGTACGCAATGATCCTAAGTGATCTATCATTAGTTACTCACTCAAACATGATGGGACGTTAAAGACGGGGATCCGCGGTGTGGAACTTACCAGTAACTTCAAAACTAGCGTTTAGTTTAGCCTCATGCTACAAGAGAATGGAACTTACTTACCGCAGGAGGATGAATACTCCTTCAAGGCTATCTCCGTTATAGTGACTTCATTCACAAAATTCTACGTGGCTTCATGTGGTGTTGACAGTGAATGAAGAAAAAAACAACCACCGGAGGTAACAGAGGAGAAGTCCGGTGTGGAGGGAGCTGCTGGTTTAGTTCAACAGATTTCTGCATAATTTAAGGAGCTGGCGGCCCTCTGCTGGAGGAAATGAGGAAGCGTCTGGAGCGATGGTCCACCCACGCGAGTTAAAACAATTGACAAAAAAACAATCTTACGAAAATTAAAAAAGGACCTCAATTGGTTTTATGTGGCTCTGTTGACTAAATAACTATTATATAAACACTAACAAGCAAGATCACAACATACACTCAGTTTTCAAGATCAGACTAGCCAAACAAAGACGTAACTATCAATTTTGTCCAATAGGGGGTGCTAAAGGACTGCACAAGCATTTGGACAGTTACACGAACACAGATAAATGAAAAGACTCCCATGATTTAATTTCCTTTTTATTTGGGATTACAGTCTACAATCCAAGACACACAGCTTCTAAAACATTTGGATACAAGATGCCCTACATAAGACATCGGTGTAGGCAGCAATCAGTAAACATTATACTACTTCACTCATTTGTATTGACTATCAATATTTAGGAAAGGCACCGTGGTAAAGGCACACTCAGACACAAAACTGTCTGTTGGTTTACTTGGTTAAAAATAAAGCACTTGTTTTGTTTGGTAAAGCCACTGGCAACACAGCACATGATGTGAATTTTAAATTTACTCTGTCCAACAGGAGGACAGTGTGTACTATTGAAAAAATATAAAAGTGGAATGCACACTTTGAAATAACAATTATTACATAAAAAATAGAGCTTTGGGTCTTGACGGTGTATATCATGACAGTTGTTGTTGATCATGTATATTCATAGATCCTTTACTAATAATCATAAGGAAAATGAACCACTTTCATTATGGATGAAGTGTGTTATTCATCTCCTTGACTGCATTGTCTTATCCACCACAAGAGGCATCATAGAAACACACTATAAAGGAATATGCCTAAACAACACACAGTCGTTAGGGATTATATCACAGCTATTCAAATACAAATGTTTGGCAAAGGCTCTTGTCAGTAAAGAACGTGGTGGTAGCTCAATAAACTGTTATTTTTAAGTGTTTTGAAGTCGGCTGGCTCTCTGTCTGATAAGAGTAGTGCATTACCACCATCATCAATAGAGCAGGCTCTTTGGCTGTGACTTGTGACACAATGCAAAATAATTGACATGAGGAATAGCATCGGGTAATTATAAAAAAGGCAACATTTAAAATCTCCTCAGTAAGAAAAAACATATGACAATCACTATTGTGGCTTTTGTTGCAGTCCTTTGAACACATTTAATCAGTGATGAACTTTCTTGAGTTATTGTTATGGGTCCCATTTTGTGAAGCGTAACTCTTGGTTCGAGGAAAGAAATCAGAGCGTAGCAGGCGGTAGAAATAAATGGAGATCATAATATTCATGATGACCATGCAGAAAAGAAAAAATCCAGGATTGTCCATCTTAGAATAGTTGTGGACAATGTACCAGGTGAGGTAGAACTGGGTAAACAGCCTGAAGATGACGTATGTGAGGACGTTGATCATTTTGTTGATGTGATACAGAGGTGTGGACTGAGCCCCCGCTAGCTTTAGCATTAGCCTCAGGTGAAGAGTGACACTGTTGACCTCAACAAAGAGAGCGATGACTGCACCAGTGACATACCTCTGAGTGAAGAGTGCATAGAGGAAACAGCCAATCACCTGTGAGGAGGCAGGAAGAAGACAGGTTTAATCTAACATCAGCAGTGCAGTCTTGAGCAACACTAATTCTTCATAACCAGTTAATCTGATTTATAAGCTGGAAAACTGAAAAACACATTTGTGTCATGGTATGTTGTAGATGAAGATATATGTTTTCAACAGTATGACAGTTAACTGATAAAAACAACATGGTAAACAGAACAAAGGCTTGCTTCTGTTATTAGTTACACTGGACACAATTTGGACATGGTTTGTTAAAATCGGTACAAACTGGTGTTTTCAGATATGTGTTGAGCCCAAAACTAGTAACATTTCCCAATAATCAGGGACACAGGGGTCACCCTAAGTTAACCCCTACTTTAGCCTTGGTTTAGATTTTGTTTATAGCTGGTTTAATGAAACTGTCCTCCTGGTTTAGAGCAGGATTCAGAGTTGGATTTAACTCTGCCTTATTGTTAGATCAAAAGGTGGCACATTTGTTTTCTTACCAGTGCGTGGTGTAGGAGGAATTCCCATGATGCCCTGGCATGTCCAGTGAAAATGATATCACATGCATCTTGCACAAAATACCCTGGGAATAGAGAAATACAATGTTAACAAGTGGCTTCTACTGAGTGCAATTATTGTGTGATCTTAATGTGCTATAGATATAAAAGGCAAATACATTGGTAATTTAAACTGATAACTGTAAGTTATCATATGAACACTTGCAAATGATATATTTGACCATATAAAGAGATAAAAATGCAAACAGGAATAGCCCTGTGGCGGTGCACCTTATTTGGTATATCAATGTAAAAATAAAAAAAAACAAAAAGATCCTCAAAAGCTGTTATACCAAAGTGTCCGATTATATTCGTGTAGGGTAACCATCTCCAACATAATCGAGACAATCAAACCATGACAATCTCATCTGATTTTAGGTATTCAACTAAGACTTCTTTTGTGTCATGGAATGACTGGCACGCTGCTGCCGGAGAGATGCACAAGTGGCTCAGTTATGACCCATATAATGTGAATAGCCTCATAGGGATGCTCTGTTGTCAAGGCAGACTTGTGTCCTCATGGATACACAAAGATGCACATAAGATTTACACAGAACACACACCTCAACCAGACAAGCCAGTCTATGGGGGATTTGGATGAGTCACAGGAGACGTTCATTAGTTTTCTTCAGGTGAGTGGGCGTGATCTTTTTTGTTTTTTCTCCGGAAGATTTGTGCTCAGGACAATGGTTGAATGTAAATGTCATATTTTTGCACAATGTTAAAATGTTTACATGCTAAACAATAAAATCTGTATACACTGTTACTGTGCAAATGTCATTCATTTAGATTTCACATTGAGGCAGAGTGTCATTTCACTGACCTGCTGAGATGCAAACAAGCAGGTAGGACAGAGGAGTGTGATACAGATGGATGTCACTCAGCGTCTCGGGCCAGACCACTGCACTGGAGAGGGATACATGTTATGGAGAGATGGCTCTGACACATACTGGGCTCACCACTGGAGACAAAGCCTGACTATAGAGAAACATTAATATCAGGCAGAACATATTGGACTTAATGCTTAAAAGCTGTTGAGACAATGTGCCTATTCAGGATTTTCTAGTTTTTCAAAATCTAATAATTTACATAAACTGTCAGTTCTTAAGCAATAACTGACTCACTGACATAGTGACATTGTTCAGCAAAGCAGCAACACCTAAAAAAAGCTATGTTTATCTGTGTGTTCCCTCCCTGTCTAAATAAAATACAGAATACCTTTCCTGTTAATATATAACACAAACAGTGTGGAGTGTAGATGAAGTTGGACTTTTTCTAAAGCATTAACTGTTGAGCACATTCATGCACATGGCAGCCATGCAAATGTCCAGACAGCCTAATGTCATAATGTTTGAGGATGAATCATAAGAATGGTCCCCACCCAAAGACTTTGTTTTTCACAAGAGCCGTTTAGACAGCAGGTTTTTCCAGTTGTTTCTCTTTTTACTTCTGTTGAAGAGTTCAAATGTCCTGTTTCCTACACACTTCTGTCAACATGTGCTGTACCAAAAAAAGATTTGTGCATATCATAGTGTACATAGGCATTTCCCCTCCCCACTCAAAATGCCATTGTGTCCCTGGTCCTCTGACCCTGTCTGAACATGCCCTTCTTCCCCTGCTGCCTGCTCTGACTGCCACAGACTGTCACTGTGGCGCGCACACCCACACAAGCATTATGTGCACCGCCAATAGACAATGGTGCCCCACTGTTCGGCTGGTCTAAATGGACACTTACCAGGTCACGGCCCATGTCCCAGTGAGCAGAGAGTGTACCATGGACACAGACAGGTTCCTCCACTTCCATAAACGAAACTTGTCCTGTTGGACCACTTTGGGCACAGGCAGTTTTTGGAGGAAGTGTGCGACCACCCTAAAAAGTGCAGAAAACACCAGCACAGAGAGGCCTGGGTGCCCCCTGAGAACAGGAAACAGGGCCTCCATCTTCCACCCCCAGACCCCTTCAGTCCCCTTTTACTGACTCCTCGGTGCTCTTGTAGTCCCGTCTACTACAGCTCCGTTTGCCTGTGAAGCCTCCTGTCAGTGCGATGACGGACGGATATGCACAGTATGTGATGGGAGAGTTCCTCAAGTACAGGGGTGCAAATGAGGGACGCTGTAGTTACAAGATGATGTTTTTCGAAAAATCTTCTCGCAAAGTTGAAATCCAAATGCTGTAGTTTCTTGCTGTTCTTTAACCAAGTCCCAAATGTAATCTTTGTACCAGGCCCACGACGCTCCGTCAATCTTGTTTCGATAGAGGCTGTGTGCGCGAAGAGCAGGGGGAGTGGTGTGGAGACAGCGGGGTGGGCACTCCCGCTCTCGCCACAGAATCACAGAAACAAGGTGGGGCAGAGCCTCAGATCAAATTACGCAATGTTCAAAGCGCAACAAGTGTGATTTGGCTCAAAATAGTTTGTCACCAAGCGCTTCGAGTTTACGCATGAGTGTCAAACACAGCCGTTTGTTTAGCATCAACAAATAACCAACACATTTTTATACTCTACTACAAAATGCTTTTAACGGATTTAGTTTATTTGTGTTTTCAATCGCCCCATAAAACAAAACCATCGTTAGGACAGAGCCACACCCAGAGCCTACATTAAATGCAGACATGTTTAGTGCCGTTTCACAACTTTTTCCACAAACATTGCATTTCCCACAACTCGTGTCTGGTCCATCTGAGCAAAAGCCACCAAAATAGAACTTTCAAAACTTAAGTTACCCGCGGATAGGTGGTTTTGCTGCTTCACATAGTCAACTGCAGTTGAAAGCTAAAATTGTGGTACAATATTATCACCATATAAAAGGATCGACTAGAGTTCCTTGCAAAGAAAGTAGCAGATGCTCGTGATCACCACTGGATGGCAGCAATACCCCAGAGATTGCAACTGCAGTTCTTCCATGAGGCTCAAGGGGGCTCTTGTGCACAAGGCACCAATTATAACCAGTGTTTTCCAATCAAACTGTAATTACATGCATTTTGCAACGAAGAGAAACAATCATTTATTTTTAACCCAGGTCAAAGTACAATATATTATGTGTAAATATGTAAACACAAGAGTGTAAATATATGTCACAAGTGTGTAAATATATAAACACAAGAGTGTAAATATATAAACACAAGAGTGTAAATATATGTCACAAGTGTGTAAATATATAAACACAAGAGTGTAAATATATAAACACAAGAGTGTAAATATATGTCACAAGTGTGTAAATATATGTCACAAGATT
>JAVQKC010126158.1:0-11276 GCA_036025475.1 Philypnodon macrostomus
TTGCGTCATAGTGAATAAGAGATCAGTATCATCCTCCCAGTCAACTATGTGACACACAGTGGTATGTGCTCGGGCCTGTTTGGTGGTTCATTTAATTTAATTAAACAAAACAAGGGGTTGTGAGAATGAAGTGTGCAGATGAAGTGTGCAGACTCTCAGTGAAGATGAAGAGTGCAGATGAAGTGCACAGAAAAAGTCTTCAGACTCTCAGAGCAGACACAGATGTAGTGTGCAGACTCTCAGAGCAGACACAGATCTAGTGTGCAGACTCTCAGAGCAGACACAGATGTAGTGTGCAGACTCTCAGAGCAGACACAGATGTAGTGTGCAGACTCTCAGTATGGATACTCTGTGTTGCAGCTGTGTTGTTGAGGCCGGGGATAAAGCTGGATATCATGGGCAGTGATCTGCTGGTGTCTGTGATGAACGTGCCTCAGATCTGCATAGTTCGAGTGTTTCTGTGGATGAAGGGACACATGGAGAAGGTCTGTCTGCTTTACATCTAGAGCTGCTCAGAACCTAATTAAAAACCCTAGTTAAAAAAACAAAACACCTTTCTTCTTCAGGTAGAGGAGCAGGTGGTCCACTCAGAGCAGGTCCTGTTTAAGAGCGCCATTCTGCTGGAGGGGGAGGAGTACTGCGTCATAGCCCAGAGCGAGCTGCCGTCAGGCCTAAAGAGCAAATCAACAGAGCCACACTGTGTTCACAACTCAGGTTTGAATTTGGACTGGTTTAAGACTGGTTTACTTCTGGTTAAGCCCTGTTATAGTTCTGGCTTAGTCTTGTTTTAGTCCCAGTTTTACTATTATATTTCAAATTGTTCTCTAGGTCCCGGAGATTCTTGGAAGAAGCCCACCACTGTGGCATTGACACTCCTGATTTTGGGTGGATTTCTGTGTGCTTCCTTCTGGTTCATAGGCCACTGCCAGCCACAGAACTGCCACAAGTATTTCCAAAAGGAGGTGCTGCCACATTCCCTGGTCAGTCTTGAGCAGACTCCTCAAACATGGACAAATCTGATAAACAAAAGCCTCATAAAATTATGTATATTGAATTTTTCTTGTATCTTTGTTACAGGAGGATTGGGACATTGAAATACCAATCCAAACTCAAGAGGAGCATCCGGAGCAGTTACATATACTGCAGATCGTCCCTGAAACTCCTTCATAGACACGAAAGTAAACTAAACAAGCCTGTACTTCATTTCAACAGCTCCTCCATGTGACATTTACTATACAATATAAAACATACAGATGGTGTGTCCTTGAGCAAGACACTTCTTTCACCTTGCCTCAATGTATAAGTGTGTTAATGTAATGGTGGTAGTGTGTTGGTGGCATGATATGGCATCAACATTTCTGTGTGTAGACCCACAGTGGAGCTGTATAATGCAAATGAAGTGTGCAGACCCTCAGTGAAGATAAAGTGTGCAGATGAAGTATACAGGTGAAGAGTGCAGACCCTGAGTGCAGATGAAGTGTGCAGACCCTCAGTGCAGATGAAGAGGCTGCTAGTTCATTATTATTTGTATTATGAATACAATGGTGAATGTTTTAGGTGTATGCTCTGTAACTAGTATAATGTACTGTCGATCTATTATGAAGGTGTTTATGTATGAAGTAAATTGGGTCTTTCACAAGTCCATTATCAGTATGACCCTCAGGCAGTCCTCACCAGTGCAGTATTACTACAGTGAAAGTGAGTTGAGACAGAGGCTAGAGAACAAGCCCTGACTTTGTACGTACGCAGACAAATGCAGTTCCCTTTACTGTTAAAGCAATGCATTTTCAAATGTATTTTTTGTAAAAATGTTTCGAATTCTTATCTTTCTTTTTTTTACGGATAATGGTGAATAAAAGACTATGCAACTTTTTAACAAAACTTCAGAGTCCGTGTGATCCTTAATGAGTAGTTAAGGGGTGAATGAAGTTTCCTTGCTAGGATGAATGTCTCTGGAAGTCTCGGGTCAAGTCACACCAAAACCACAAATAGTTTTTAAACAGGCTTTTACAGAGAGAGCTCTAAGAAATAAAAAGATTCTAAAGAGACCTGTGTTTTTGTGTTGAACAGGAGCTTTATAATCGTCTAGAGTCTATATATAAAGTCTATATTCTTTGAGTTTTTTTCTGTGTACAGTAATATTCTCTGAAACTGTAGGGGGTGCTCTGTGAAGGAGAAATGTGACCAAACCAGTGAAAAGTTGCATAGAGCCCCTTTAATATTGCTAATCCAAATGCGCTAATGTTGTCTCAAGTGTCTCAAGGCTGCTACCATGGCACTGATTTAAGTTTAACACACTGTATATATAGCAATGATATATGACGATATATAATATAGGTATACGTATGATGGTATGGGAGTGCAATATAATTATATTGGCAGTGGCTCAGTGGTAGAGCATGCTACCATTGTGTCCTTGGCCAAGACACTTCACTTACATACGATCGGTATATTTGGGATCGGTCGGAGAGGCCTTTTTGTGAAGTTTGGTTGCCATGTCAGTGTGCCCCAGGGCAGCTATGGCTACAAAGGTAGTTTACCACCATCAGTGTGTGATTGTGGCGAGAATGAATAATGGACTTTGAGTTATCGTAAATGCACAATATAAATTTAACACTTGGCAGTTAATTACTCTGTTGTTCCATGCTCCTTTACCTAACGTATACTGAAATGTCTCCACTAGCTCTGTATTACTGAGAAAAGGTGTTCAGAACTACTTAATTAGCTGGTTTATAGTATAACCAGTATGACAAAGAATCTCCACCAATTCAGACACAAAGGAGTCACCCGAGTCACGCCCAGGTGGAAACGGTTCATCAGAGGTTAGGGATTCAGGTCAGCCCACAACAAATTCTAACATAAAAAAATAAACAAATACAAATTTTTTTTAGGTTTCTTCTGTTTATTTCTGGAGATCAAGAACGTATCCAGCTTTTCACTCCTTCATTTGGTCGATGCAGCACTGTGAAACACCAAACTACAGACAGTTCACAGAGACACACAATGGTTTGGCTCAGTGGCAGAAGATGGTGCACTGCAGGTTTTCATAGCTCGGGTCTTGGTTTAGTTCTGGTTTGAAATTGGATTATTTAAACCAGATTGGGGTTAATCCTGGTTTTGTCTTTATTTTTGATCCTCTTGGTTCAGTCCTGGTTTAGATAAGGTTTGGAACTGGAATATTTATACCAGGTTTGGTTAAGTATTCAGTCCTTATTTTGACCAGTCTTGGTTTAGTCCTGGTTATGAACTAGATTAGACCATTTTTAGACTGGGTTTAATCCTAGTTTAGATCTGGTTTGAAACTGGATTAGATGTTATTGACGTGGATGAGGTTACATCCTGGTTTAGTCCTCATTTATACCTTATTTAAACCTGGTTTGTTGCTAGATTAGACATGATTTAGTCCTGGTTTAGTCCTAGTTTAGTCAGTGGGCCTAGTGTTTTGCCCTTGGTCCAGCTGTAGAATCAGAAGTAGCTGCTATGAATGTATGAACAGTACACACAACATTATGAATTATACATGTACAATGTATGGCCAATAATGATGAAGCCAAGACCACACTAACCCAGCCCAGCAGACCCAGATTAAGGTGGACTCGAACAGGACTCCATTCAAATTAGAACGGCACAATATATTACCAAATTATTGTTATAGCTATTAAATATACATAGATTTAAATGTCCAATTTTAGTCTTTAACTTTGGCTTAACAGGCGTTTTTCTTATATCGCACAGGCCTCATTTAAAACACATTCAAACTTGACATGAACATTTTCAGCAGCTTTTCGGCTAAATTAGTAAATAAAAACACATCTGACCCTTACTTTTAGCTCGATGCACTTCTATTATTAAAAGAAAAAAAAAACCGTGAAGAACATGCAGCTTCCACAGAACAGCAACAGTGATTCTGAAATTTTTAACAAAAAAATATGTACAGCTCAGAAGGACGGCTTCAGCTGAGAACGCTCACGGTTGGACCTTTCAAGAAGTGTGTCCTAATCCAGCCACCGTACCTCGGATTAGCTGCATTTTACCCAGTTATGGCCTGTTTAATAGTGTTTTCGTTCAGTCCCAATTTAGACTTTAGAGTGGAGGTTTTTCCAGGTCTAGCTCCATAAAGAACCTTATTACAAAGACCCCTTTCAAGAGGTTCTGGCAGTGAAAAACGTGTTTTCATTTTGAACCCTGTCAATTAATAAATGATAGAATCCTCATTTTAATTGATTAGGGCTAAGATAAGGCTTTAGATCCAATGGATAAGGCAAAGGTCAAAGGTCAAAGTGTAAGTGTTTCGAGTCCCTTTCATTCTTGTATATTTTTACAATTAAAAAAGGTGCACACTTATGACATCATAATAAAGGTGACTGGTTTGCAGGAAAATCCAATTGTCCTGTGTACACAACTTTATGCTTTTGCCAGATTTGATCCGATTTCGCTGGACCTTTCAGATGGATGAGGTCAAAGTGTTAGTACCGTGAGAGTGTCTCTATAAAAGGATTGTAACAGAATTCACAGTAAATACTGAAAGTATTGTACCTCTTGTTTGGTCAAAGCTAGTGAAAAGTGCGTTCAGATTTAGCCCGCTAGACCAGCTCCGCCTACTTTTGTTATAAGTGACGGCTCTGGTCCCTTGCTTATATAGTGAGTTGTTTCTTGGTGATATTGTCGTTTACGAGCTGCATCGGTGTGTGTTTTCTTGGCCGTGTCATATACGCACTTTGCTAATGTGACTCTTTTGTTGGCTGCGAGTGGCTTTTTAGCACCAAATCTAGCATTTCTGATTGTGATCGATAAACCCCGCCCTTGAAATTGAATGCAGTCAACGAGAGACCAGACTAATATCTCTGTATAGAATAGGAAAAGAATAGGAGTAGCTGGCCACACTACAAGATCTTGATTTTTTTTAAGCAACAGATGAAGAAAACTAAAGGCTGGAATGGAAATAAATAAAAAACTGTTTAAAAAAAAAATAAAACAGTCTAAACTTTTTTTTATACAAACCCAATTCTTCAAAGTTTCAGGTACTGTGGAAAAACTCAAATCAGATTACAAATCCCTAAACATCAGCCTGGGGTCGTATTAGGGAAAGATGTGTTGCTGCTGTCATATTTTGTGAAATACTGAAATTGGTAAAAAAACAAATTGTAATAGTATTCAGTTTGTCTTTTGATTTTTTTTTTAAATTGGGTTTGTACAAACCAGAAAAGGGCTCAGTAATGAGGAAGCTGGATGGTCTGATTTCCCTGTGTTGCTAATCTTCCTCGACCATGATTTCAAAGAACCTTACATTTAGTGAATGTGTAACAAGGTTTTTGGAATTTTAAATGCTCCGTTCCCTGAAGAGCAAACTACGGATGGTCATCATCAGGTGACTTGTTGTATAGTATAGTGAGCTGGTCCTGGGACAAAAGCTAGGAAGAGGTTTCATGAACATAAGCAACATAGAGAAATCTATGAAATTTATCTTGAAATAGGCTTATAATCCAGACTGTGTATATGTGAACGCACACGAGAAGTGTATTCACAGCTCCTGCCTTTGCTGCGAGAATACACAGCCTGTTGTCTAGTCCTGTGGTCCCGGAGAATAGTGCTATACGTTATGGCACGGACAATAAAGAACACTGGTGACGAGCAGCACACACACAAAAATACAGATAGACTAACAAAAAGTCACAGTTGATCCCACAGGACCATTCTTCATCAGCTTTTACTTTGAAAAGCACCGATTTCCCTTTTGTCTAGTCTTTTTTGTAAAAACTCCTGCGTAAAATCAAACAGCATTTTTTTTCCAGCTCAGCCCCCAACACCTGCAGCGAGATTGTCCAAAACGGATTGATACTGAGGTGAATTTGGCTGTTTTTCTCAGAAACGCCATTCTTTTTTGTATCAAATTTTGGACAAACATGACAGGTGTGGGCTGTGGACGGGCTCTTCTGAAGGCTCTAATGGAATGACACACAAAGATGAGCTCAAGTTGGGGAGTCTATTCAAGGCTCACTGTCCCAGGTCTAGGTGAATGCGGTGCTCGAACACGGCGATGAGGAGCATGATGCCGAAGCCCAGCAGGATGCCGGCGTTCTGCAGACAGAAGAAGCCCCAGTGACTGAAGCCGTGGTCCCCCGCGTCATTGTGGAGCATCTCGGGCATCTGTGCACACACAGGCACACACACAGGCACACACAGAAAAGGGTCAAAATCAGACATCGACCAATTTATCTCATCTTTAATGTGTCAAGTATGAGGAACTGCAACTTAAAGATGCATGTAAAAAGCCAGTATTAGTCTAGTTTTCAGTAGTTCAGTACACAGGCTCACTATACAGCATTTGTCTTAAAGTGAGTATCTGCACCATGAAACTAGAAGATGACTTGATACCTTTCAAATACAAAAAACAAACTTTGTAGAACAGTTCATCTGGCATGGTCACATGTATGTTTAAGTCCTCCTTCACTATAAATACACAATATGCTACTGAGCGGCTGAAGGTGACAGTGAGTACAACAGTTGTACAGAGCAGGTATCTCTTCTTACAGACAGGTGCCACGGACAACTGCAAGATCTACAAACTTGACTTCAGTTGAACTTGTGGACAATGAGCACTTGCAACAGTCAGAAACAAGTCATATTATGTTACGCCAATGTCAATGTTGTACGACGACCTATACAGTGATGTTCACTTTCACTTTATATCCCTCAAAAACCACGTAACACAAGAAATGAAGAGAACACAATTCGATTTAAGATTTCAACACAAGGAGGTTATGGTTCGCAGGGATCTTAAAAGAAAACATTTAATGTGCATGGTCTGGGTAGTGTGTAACTGCATACGTGTGTAGAGCATGTATGAATCTCTATCTGTCTCTATCAATGAGATCGTTCACACCGGGCCTCTATCACACACGTATCACGCGCCGCTCAGGAGAGGACCGAATCCTGTTTCAGAGCGCATCTCTCAAGCTACAGCCGGGCGTACAGGAAGTATAAGTGCAGAGTTAAGAAAATAAACTTCTGCTACACTTTCAAAATAAAGGCACGGAAGCACACAGTGGTGAAATACACATCGAAGCATTGCTGTACGAGACAATTAAGATGATTTATGAGCCAGGCACGTATTTTATGAGGATTATAAACAGAAAGAGAAGGCATGGGACTGTATAGTGACAACTTTTGGGGGTAAGTAAATAATTACACTCGTATAAACGAACTGTGGAGGCTAGTGATAAGTTTATCTGCAGACATGCCCCAGTGGCTGCATCCATCTTGTCAAATACGTTTGTTTTACCTGTTGTAAATGTAAAACACAGAGTAGATTAATGGGGTTAGGATTATGTTTTATAAATGAAGCCCTGGAACATTTTGTGGTGAGTTATGTTTGGTGCTAATAACTCGTAGTGACTTTTCCTGCATTTAGGTGTGTGTTAACTCTTCAGGGACTCACCATGTCAACCAGGGCCACATACATGAAGAGGCCTGCGGTCAGAGCGAAGATCCACATGGACACGTTCTCGGCATAGTGACCGATCAGGATCCCTGTGGCCATGCCCAAGTACGCCATCATGGCTGACAACACATTGTACATGATGGCCTGCTTCACCGTCATCCCCGCCTTCAACAACACCGCAAAGTCTCCTGGGAAACGCAGTCAACAAACAGAACTCAGTCAGGACAAACCTTCAAAATGTAATAATATACGAGCGGAGGGTCCTTACCTAGCTCATGTGGCAGCTCATGGCAGAACACAGCCACACTTGTACTGAGGCCACTAGAAAGGCCCTCAGTGAACGCAGCTCCTAAAAACAAGCAGGTTATAAATGGTAGTAGTACCTTTGTGAGGTACAGCAACCACTCTGACAGCCTTTGGTTAAAGCAAGAATTGAAAAAGAGAAGTTTTAGTTTTCTCAATGTTTGGAATTTGCACGTAGATATACATAATTTGCATATACATGATGGTTTTTCATTGATTTAGACGTCTTACATACTTATATTACATCAATACTAAAATAAACCGATTGTTTTTTAGTACTACAGTAGTATTTTCACCTTACAAATACTTCTACTGCAATATTATTACTTGAGTAATTTTGACTAGTACAGACCTCTGTGTATAGACCAAAATAATAATGCTGGATGATGTATAGTCCCAAAAACTTAATATAATATTTGACTGTGGACTGTAATATCACTGTGGCTTGAACATTTCACCCGATAGTCAACTTTTTGTTACTAGTAAATGTCAGATTCAGCTTGCATACCAATAGCCAGTCCGTCACTGAAGTTATGCAGGCCGTCCCCCATCACCACCATCCATGCCAGCGAGGCCACCCCGGCCCCCTGCAGCCGGGCCAGGCCGTGGGAGTGCGAGTGGGAGTGTGGGTGGTGGTTCTGGGAGTGGTGATGATGCAGGATGTGGTGATAGTCGTGGTGGTGATGGTGCTCCTGGTCGGGCTGCCCCACCGTGTCGTGGAAGTGCGAGTGGCACTTGTTTTCGCAGCCCTCATCGTTGTAGCCCTGAGCGGACAGCTGCGGGGTGGGAGTCAGCATCACCTGCATTTCCTCCGGGACACCCGCCGGGACCGCCACTTCCACTTCTAAACACACATTTATATACATTAAAGTCTGGGTTTAACGAGGTTCTGCCACAGTACAATGTTCAGTTTTGTGGTTAAAGATGTAGTGTAGACATACAGACGACATAAAAGTAAAGAAATTATTCAAATTCACAAATTGACTGAAATGTAAAAGCTGGTAATCTGTCATAATTATCATTTTATTTTAGTCCCACCCCTAGTTTCTACAGCAACATCAAATCAGATCTTGTATGTGTTGAGTGGTGTTGTATCCCACACAAATTTGATGTTGCGGTAGAGGCCAAAATAAAAACATATTAAAAAAACATATAGAAATAGACACTTGCAGCTGCTCACCTTCATTGTTCTTGAGAAGGTTCTCCTCCAGAGCAGTCTGCTTCTCTGCATCTTCCTTCTCCTTCTGCTCAGCCTTTTTCTGGGTCAGTTCAAGAAAACATGAAAATGAGTCTAGACCTGGTTTAGGTCTGGTTCAAATCCTAATTTAGTCCCCATTTGTTTACCTTGTGTTTTTTGTCCTTGTACATCTTCCCTAGCGTCAGAAAGTGCTCGATAAGGAACATGAAATAGACTCCCGACAGAGCAGTCAGGCCTTTCCAGACCCCATCCAGGTTCTCCTCATGATCCTCGTGGTCCTCGTGAAGTCCGTCTGAGCTCGGCGCATGATGGTGATGGTGTCCGACCTGGGACTGAGGAACAGACGGGAGCAACAGCTTTATTTGGGGAACAAGCTATGGTTCTCCTGGGTGGAAAAGCACTATATAAATAAATATAAATGTTTTTTGTTGGGGATGTAACACATGATTTTTAAAGTTTTTTCTTCCATTGTAGCCATTTTATGACCAAAAAAAAACCATGCATTTTAGATGATGAGCAGCAGGCTCCAGGTTAGAGTAAAATATGGCTTTACTTTACTCTCCAAAACATCACTACAGTTCAAACATAAGCTGCTTGAATAATAATGTCTACTTCTTTTACCATAAGCTTAGGTATTAAATTTGCCCTAATGATAATTGGTCAAAGTTTATGGAAAGATGTTTTTAATTTTATAGTACCAACTGACAGAAATCTTTCCCCAATTAATCCAAAAGACAGAAACCCGCCATCGCGACGGAAAACCTTAACCCCTGATGTATGTACTGTGTGTTCAGGAGTTTGTGTACATGCCGTGTCAAATAGAGTCATCTATTTTCTACATCGATTGACATTTTAACCAGTTTGAATCGATTCACGATGCATTGTTACATTTCTATTTATTGTTAATAAATATGAATTGATTGATCATTTAGATTTTATGAGTTGAGACAGCTTGGCGAGTCCAGGCATGGGTACAAACTAGCGCTAGGCAAAATTCTATATCTGTACGGTCTTTGTTTTTTCCATAGCTGCAATTTTCAGTGTGGTAAATCTTCCCTAGTGAGTGTGTGAAGTTGTCTGTCTGTGTTTGTCTTCGAGTCAACCCTGCAACTAACTGGCTATTATCCATGGTACTCCGCTTAAAGCCCATAGTTGCTAAGGACAGGCTCCAGTAACCCCTAATTCTTATGGATTTGCTGCATTATACTGTTGTTGTGGCCAAATGTTTTATTTTAACAAAAAATATCATGGTATAAGGGAAATTAATTATTAAAAAAATGGACGTGGTTCGCCCGGCCCTAGGACAGACTGTACTTGACTAAACATTTATCATACAATGTTGACTCAGTGTGGGAATATTTCCACACTACTGTGTACTACAGTATGTGATAGGCGGCAGTATGGGGGTCATGTAAAGCTGCGACTCACATGGGGGATGAGGTGTAGGAAAGCGTCTCCACTGAGCGTGCCCACAGCCAGAGCCACCAGGAAACTGAGCAGGAAGTTAAAGAAGACCTTGTTCATGAGCGGGATGAGCACCACTCCGGCCAGAGACAGGAGGCTGATGATGGTGATGGAGGTGAAGCCCCCAACCCACGCTGCAAATGCAACACACAATGAGTCAGACTGGGTCATGATTATGATGATATGATAATCTGGGAAGATTAATTTATGATCTGCTTTTCATCATAATTTTTACTGTAACAATGCCAGTGTTCAAATTAAAAGAAAAGGAAGTCTTATGAACACTGAATTGGATGTACACTGAATGTGTAAATGTTTTATGAAGACACAGACAGCAGTACACAATATATTAACACTTACACCCTAACATAGCTGGAGAATCTGTTCCTGTTCTATGTAACTACGGCAATCTTTCAAAATGTAAATTAGTCCCTCCCCTGACATCATCATCATGTCACACATTTCTTAGAATTTGACGCTTAGATTTTGGACACTTATATTTAGCTTGATTAACCATAAATTGAGTCATGTCAGATGATCCACTAGTCATTGTTGATAAAAAAAAAATCCAAAATAAGTCATGCCAAAAGCAGAAAGAATGTATAATTGTATCTAGAGCCATTGTACATAAGCCAAACACAGAGGCCGTGCGGCCATTAGGCTAAAGTAAACAGCTGCTTACAGCCCCAAGTTGCCAGGTCCAAAAACCAAAAATAAATATGTGTTGGTAATTAAAATCCTGCTGAACATGAACAAAATCACATGAATTTTGGCACAGTGATCCGGGCTAGTGTATATTTAATGTACATAGGCAAATTACAGAGGTCAAATAAAGAATGCCTCTATAGCGCCCCCATGTTTATGACCCCT
>JAVQKC010126174.1:0-10314 GCA_036025475.1 Philypnodon macrostomus
AACTGATCCGGCAATTCCTTTTTGAGTTATCGCGTTCACAGCTAGGATCTGCGGACGCGGACGAACACCGACGTGATTCCATAATATCGGCGACACGCTGTTTTCGCCGATATAATGAGTAAAATGCATTTCATGAGAGGTGTTGTAATCTCTGTCTGCCATTATTAGTTTAATATTGTCCACATGCAGAGTTTTATCTGATAGCAATTTAGTCACAAGGTTAGAAAAGAGCAGAATGCAGCTCGTAGGATTTTTGTGTTTCAGATTTAACACATAACAAAGCTAACACAATGAATGATACATGAGAGAAACTACAATACAGTTGTTGTATCGTGTCATCTTGAAAACGAGTGGAGAAATCAGCCTTAAAATCCAAAAGGGGGCAGTTTCTTGTAGGGGGACAGTGACCACGTTCTTGGAGCTTGCACAAACTCAGAGCTAAACTCAAACAGAAACTTATGCAAATGGTGTCCCAGCAGAGGACCTGTAAATGTGAGAAAAGTGGGTGAATTTTTCCCTGTGCGCTGTTGATATTGTACAGATGATATTATAGTTGCACACACACTAACTCCTATTCAATTAAAACAATATTGTGTTATGATGCTGCTGTTTGTGCAGATAGCCTATAAGTTGGTTTAGCGCAGTGGTTCTCAAATTGTGGGTTAAGGCCTAAAAAGGATCACAACTTTATTTGAAGGATAATATTGTCTAAAAGAGAAATTAAGTGTCACTGTATTCAGTTAATTCAAAAACACCTGTCAGCTGCTTTAAGCCAGTTTAAATACAATGCAGTTGCATATTCTCAGTAAAACCTGTTTGATGATTTCGCGGTCACCCCAGGTGTCCTACATTTAAACCAAAATCTGGTCACCCTATATTACCATAAGGGCATCGCAGGTAATCAACATCAAATGTCTAAACTAATTAGAAGAACATTAATCACAGACTACATCACTGGAAACAATGTCTGGAACCAATATATATATTTTATTTTTTATTTTATCAAATTGTTATTGAGTAACCGAGTAACCTCAGTCAGTGTTGCCTCTGTCCAGAAATGGAATTGTGTGGAACCAGTCCTAGCATCACAGCTACTGTAGCCTGTTGCTATGGCAACAGACAGCAGGCTTTTGCAACACCGCTCTAATCACATTTTCAGCAAGGAACACAAGAGAGAATGAGTATGAGAGGGGCAGCTAATGTGATTAAAAAAAATAATCTGGACAAATAAGATTGTTGTTTGTGAGCTAATTATCATGACTGACCTATTGCTTAGGAATATTGGGCATAATACTGTAAAACATGGACTCACCCGGTGACTGTGGCTTGGGTGAAATCATTGCATATCTTTTGGGCGATGATTTTGATGGAACCGTAGCTTCTTGTTCCCTCTCGCTTTTGGAAACTGCAAATGAAAAACAGAACAACCAACAGATTTGAGTTCAGCCACAGATTATCTCAGAAATTATCTCAGAAATCTCAACTTGTACAAAGCCAAAAGTTGAATCTTGGTTATTTGGGATTGTAAGGATTAACTGTACACTTGTAGGAATTGATTAATATAAACGTATAGAACAGAACAAAATTAATATTATGGAAAACACCTTATTTTTCAAATGAAATATGGCAGTCTATTTTTTGCTAGTTGAAGCTGCATTCATATAATTCACCACTAGGTGAGGCTACCGCTCCACTTTTTACTAGTGTTCCTCCATATTTGTTATTCCTTCACATGGCCACTAGGCGTTGCTCATGTCTTACAATCTTACAGTCTTGCAGAGAAAATAAGGTACAAAGAGTCCTGCATCAGCAGACACTGCTGCGATGCAACATGCAGCAACATTTGAGACACAGGACAATAGCAGTCAAGCAGTCTATGAGGCACATCATATAAAATACAAGGACAATTAGTAATAAATATGCTCAATATAGAGCCGTGATCGCAAATATTCTGTGATAATTGAATATACTATTTGGTAAAAATAACAATTGAACAGATGAATATAAATGTAATAAAAGGAATGCATGGTGTTTGATACTACCTGGGGTCAGAATGTTTTGCATCCACATAAAATATACATTTCTTCCTTGGCTTATTATAGATTCCTGAAATTTATCCAATTATTACTTGAGTTTTGCCCAAACTACTTTATTCTAGCAGCCTTTTTTGGATTAAGTTTTAAGCACTGCTTTGCAAAATTGGTTCAGGCAAAGACTAAAAATCTGTCACATGTAAGACAGATTTTAGGGGTCATAATGCAATTACAGGCACACTCTCCTATTTTAATCCATACAGTAAATAGGACCCACTAACCACTGCAAAATACTCACATGAGATCAGAGATAATTTTTCATCATAGCCTCAAATATTGCACTAATGTTTCAACAATATTTATTCAAAATTCTCTATTTTCTTACCCTGTTTTTTTTCCCCACTTATGCACAACACTGTTACGATTTAAATACCCTACTGCCAAGCGGATATATTGACACTTGGCAGTTTTCACATCCAGGATTTGACAGTAAGCACTTCTTAGTAAGTTCACATAATCTTCAACACTCCACTAACTCCAAAACCATGTGATCCCTTGAGATGAGTTGTGTCAGGATGACACTGGTGGGACATGTTAAATGAATTGTCTTACACAGAGGGGAGCTGCGCTGTGGAGGCAGAGAGCGCCGCTGCAGGCTGGGGGCGTTAGGAGGTTGAGGACGTTCACCAGGGGTTGCTGTGGCTTTGTGGAGAGGGGTGTCATCACTGCTATTGCTGGGGTCTGGATAGGGAGAGATAAGGAGTAAGTTTAGTCCTCTGTATTTTTTATAAATGAATAATAAAATGATTAAATGCCACAGTGACTGTAATCTACAGCAGCAGTGGTTCTCAATCTTTTTATACCAAGCATCATCTCTCAAAACAGAAGTGGGTGATCTGGTAAAAAAAAAAAAAAAAATCACTAATTTATTACCCAAGATCATGTTTTTGCTTTTGTATTTTTGTCTTAGACTGAAGACTACTGCCACCAGTCAGTGACTACAAATTAAATGTTCATACAATTCAATGTTTCAAACTATACTTTGCTCATTTTAATCCACATTAAAATTATTTAATTAACTAATGAACACAATGAGATTAAACTAAACTAGTGATTCAAAATGCAAAACCATGAAAAATGGTGTATTCATGGGGCACCCTGGGATCATATCTGGAGTATAAGAATTGGGGGGGACTTGCATACATTCCAGAGGGCCAGCTGCCTCAGGTGGGGGTTTAGTCCCTGTGACGGCGCAAGTGTGAAAGACATAAAAAAGGGACCTAAACCAGATGGACTACCCCACTCCCACAGTCATTTACACCTCTGCCACACCCCACTACTCACCCAACCCACACCCAGACATACTCCATTTCATCCTACATTACAATGTCCTTCCAGAAGTGAGAAAAGTGCTAAGGGAGATACCGGTGTTAAAAACAAAAATAGCTCTACCTGCCTAAATTCCAGGTTATTTATGTTTTCCCCCAACAAATTGGTTTGTATTAGAGCTGCATGATTTTGAAAATATCTACTTATTGATTAGATTCGCAGAAGAATTTTGGAAGCAGTAAAACTAAAATATTAACTGTTAAACTTCCACAAGAATCACACGCCTTTCAGAAGCAGTTTGTAGAGGTTAAACCTACAAGGTAAGCAATATCATTTTGTGCAGAGGATATTATATTGCCCAAAAAACTGCATGCTTATTGTGACCATTCAAATTGTGATTTCTATTCAATTGTGATTAACTCTGCAGCCCTATTTTGGATGATTGCTTGGGTTGTATTTTTATTTTTTTTTGTTGTAAAATGCTTGGCACAAGACCCCTTATATTAACACGCACTGGCCACATTATTAGGTAGATCTTTTTTCCTTTTCAAATGACAAATCTGCTGAAGTTCAAACCAAGCATCAGAATGAAGAATTTCAGTGACTTTGAACATGACACAAAAGCCAGACTGGGTCAAAATGATGGAAAATGGCAAAACATGAAGATCCACAACAGCAGAAGAGGACCACTTCAGGGCTACTATTAAGTGTTTCCAATTTCTATTTAGATTGGGGTGGCAGTAAAAAAAAAAAAAGATTATTATTATTTAAGATATCCTTTTATATCACAGCAACTTTGAATAATCCAATATAATATAACAAGCAAAAAAATTGTTTTTAGCTGTCTTTTAGACTATGGGTCCCACCATAAGTCTGACTGCTATTTCTATGTATTGCTACAATCTCCGCCTCTGTCTTTGGAAGGACCTCCCCCCCACACTGAGTCTGCTCAAAGGCATGCGCATACATCTCACCATTTCTGTGTGGGTGTCTGGACTAGCATATCTTTGCATTGACTCTACCGCTCTGTTGCTTTCCTTCATGCAATAGTCTGAACTTTGGTGAGTATGCTTTTTGTATTATATCACTGAAGAGCTTATACTGCAGTGTCCTGACTTGGTTTTATATAGGCTTTAGCAGCAGCTTCTTCAATCATGCTAAGAGGATATGGCTCATTGTTTTCTCTGCAAAACAAACACAAACAAATGGGACAGAGGCAGCTTGTCCAACCTGTTCTCATCCTAAATTGAATCATGTACCAGCTGTTGTGATAATCAAGTTCATTTTATTGTGGAACTATTTAGTCTTGTCGTTTCCCTGCCCAGCTCACCTCTCTTCTGTCTTTGTGGGGGAAGGAGGAAGGGGAAGCATGTGGGAGCAGCCAAAGTGGCATACCCCTTCTGTTGCTAGAAAAGCTATTAGAAAAGCTATGAGTTATTCTCACTATTTCTACTAAACCTAATTAAGTAACCACAACCACACTAGAGCTGGGTCGACCATTATATATTTATATTTATATATATATATATATATATATATATATATGCACAGGTTTAGAAGAGACTTTGTCGCTCTGTTAAATCTCAAAGTAGAATATTATCCAGAGGGAGGGAGGGACCTTCTTTGCTCCTTGTTCATGAGACACACACTCACTAGGGAGATTTACAAAGGAATGGAATGTGTGTGTAGAGGGGGTATATAGGAGTGTAGTGTAACTGACCTCTTGTGGGACACCTCTTTTTATGTAAACATGGAGAACTCCTTATCCCATTGATTTATAACCATTGGAGGACCAGCCAGGACATTCCAATGTGGTTCTACAAACACGTGACCAGTCAGTCACTTGGTGAGATCAAAGACAGATTAATTAGTTATTGAGACTAAAACCCCAACGGGTACAGACGACAATGCTGATACTGTGTGTTAATGGACTTAACTATTTGTCAGTGTGTTGGACCATTAATTTTTGCCTCTACAACCCTGGGGTCACAGGCTGACCCTGGTTTGACCCGCTAGCTGCTTGTTTTCACAGACTTCTGATGCCGTGTGCCAGTTTGATAATGTTTTCAACAAAAGAACTGTATACGATGTGTGTACATAATGTGTGTGAACAGATTTGAGTTCAGGTAACATTTTACCACATAGAAAGTTGATGACTCTTGGCTTCACTACATTTGGTTTCATCCTTTTAATTTATGCACGCCCAATTCCCCCCCCCCCTCAATGCTTCTCTCCTAACAACGCCTAGGGAGTTTAGCAGTCAGAGTTGTTCAGAGCAGTTTTGGAGAGAGTCTTCACGGAGTTCGGAGAAAGAGTTGAAGGTTTGAAGATGTGTTTTTGGCTAAAACTGCAGCTTTTCCTGACAATTACATTTTTCTTTAGACTAGTCTAGATGCATCTTAATTCCAAAAATTCACCTTTCTGAACAATTTCCATTGCTTTAAATGTTTGGTAATTCAGTGAATTTATAATTCCTTCTGTTATTTGCATATTTGTAATATTCAAATGCCGTCTGTTGTTTTTTTCATTAAAATTCTACAAACCACATTTCTCTGTTAATCAGTATTTTCACTTTACTTCTAGAACAGTCACTGTGATGTTCAAAGAACTCAGAACAATTAACAAAATTTATACACACTGTCGTGCAACAGTATCTTTTTTTCTGTAAAGTTTGTTTCAAGCGTCGGTGGTGCTGTGTGATCAGAGGAAAGTATCAGTTATAGAAACATCTATCTGTAGCCTGGGCCTTATGCCACGTTCACACAGGATGCGTTTGAAGCAAAAAAAAAAAAACCTTCTACCGCGCCTTGTTGGACACTTCAAACACCAGACAAAATACTGCTCTTACAGCGGCTTTGGACAGGGGCGTGAGGGGGGACAAGGACTAAACCAGGTGGGATCGGAGAAGTCACACAAAAACACTGCTCCAGTCACAGATAACCATCTAGTTACTCACTTCACTAGCTCAGGGAGACCACAATAGATCCGTTCAGTATTCCTGTCTCTATAAACCAATACAGATATGTTTAGTGCTTCGTACAGATGGAGTTTATCCTCCATGAAACTTCTGAACTCCATCCCCTTCTCTCTGCTCTGTAGTCACTACGTCACTTCTACAAAAAAAAAGACACCAGACAGACAGACACCAAAAGTACAGATTTTCCAACTCTGGTGAAAATTTGCTCCTCGTGTTTTTGCCTTGTTCTCCTGGTCCCGCCCTATGCCTGTCCCACATGTGTTCTCTTCGTCCGCCTCTCCCACCTCGTGCGATCGCCTCTATGGCAACACAAGACCTCCAGACGTGCGTCAATGCGCCTTCACATAGACTTTAAATCCCTCACGCCATTCAATCTGCTCACAATTAGTGTGTACACGGCACTAGACTAGCTGACAAAGGTTTATATGAAGAGGCAACTCACCTGATTTCTCTTTTTAATATATGTTAGAATAGAATTTTATGGGTTTTTTTTTTTTAAATTAATTTAACTAAGAAACACCTGTACAAGGAGCTATGCTTGAACATGGGTCCTGCAGAGAAAAGAAGGCTAACCCCCCGGGGGCTGTGGACCAACACTGTAACGGTAGAAAAAAACAAAATATTAATACAAAATAACGTGTGTCATTTGCTTGTGTTTAAGTTAAACTTGTGCTAAATGTTTTCTTTGACTTAACACTTTATGCAATATAATGTTTGATTTGTGGTAAGGCTCATTTTTACATGTGTACAAATTTTGGGGTGTTATAAAACTGTCCACTACCCAGTTGGATTGAGACGAAGTGTAAAATTGAGGCAGTCTCTTTGTTTTGTGTAATGTTTATCTCTATAATCCCTGTCTCTCTCTTGTCTCGTTGCAGAAAAACCAGTGTGGCATGGCTTCTGCTGAAGAAAACCCAGTTAAATCTCACAAGAGAACAAACTCTGGAAGTAAGCCCTTCGGATGTGACCAGTGTGAGAAGAGTTTTAAATATTTGTCTGCACTTTCAATGCACAATCGAATCCACAGAGGTGAGAAACCATACAAGTGTAAAGACTGTGGACACTCATTTACTCAATCAAGCACCCTTAAAGACCACATGAGAATCCACACTGGAGAAAGACCATATGCATGTGAAGATTGTGGACACAGATTTATTAAATCAAGCCATCTTATACAGCACATGAGAACCCACAATTTTGAGAGGCCATACAGCTGTGACCAGTGTGGGAAGACTTTTAAATCTGCATTTGAACAATCCCGGCACAGTAAAGTTCACAGTGGACAGAAACCACATATATGTGAAGATTGTGGACATGCATTTACTTTATCAAGCCACCTTAAAGAGCACATGAGAATCCACACTGGCGAGAGACCGTACAGCTGTGACAAGTGTGGGATGAGCTTCGCTTTACCTGGCACTCTCAAAAATCACATGAAAACCCACACTGGTGACAAACCTTTCGTCTGTCATGAGTGCGGTAAGGCTTTCACACGGACGTTTAATCTCAGAATCCACCAGAGGATCCACTCAGGAGAGAAGCCATTTAAATGTGACCAGTGTGGAAAGGCGTTTAATAGAAAAGACAGATTCTCAGCTCACCAGCGTGAACACAGTCTGAGAGGAGAGAAGCTGCACATTTGTGATCAGTGTGATAAGGCTTTTAGTACATCACAGAACCTCTCCATACACTACCGAACGCACAGTGGAGAAAAACCTTACAGCTGTGACGTCTGTGGAAAGAATTTTACTCAACTAAGTTCTCTTAAAACACACAAAATTAAAATCCACAACTAAGAGAAGCCATACAAAAGCTCACCTTGCCGAAAACTCTAAAAAATGACAGAGATGTGACTTTTTGAATAGGAAAGTAATTAGCAAAAGTCTTGTCTTGTTACTCTTACCCACATCTATAAGTTGTCTTTCTTTATGTTCTTTAACTTTAAACGTTTTTGGAAATGCAGGACTTTGTTTTGTCTGTCTGATTACAACATTAAAAAAGTACTTCAAACAGAACCTAAGCATTTTTTACCTACTTTTTACCCCTTCTTCAGTAAGTATCTGAATGGTACTTTTTACTTAGACATAAGTCTTATTTTAAAATAACAGTGCTTTGAGTATACTATAGTTATAGACTACTCTACCCACCTGTGGTTTTTACATACTGCCCAATGAAGTTCATATTCTGCTCTCCTACCACGATGTGCTATGTGGTTCCCACAATAGCTTGGACCAGATGCTCAAAGACTAATACACATTTTAAAAAGCATTTTAAGGTATGTTCACTGTATTAATTATTTTTTTGCTGTAGTCAAAGGCAGCTCAAATATCTAAGAGGTGATAATGCTTCACCATAATTCTACTTACACAAAAATTAATGCATTTAATACTATATTTCAGGACATGTTTAGTCTGTCTTTGATGTAGTCAGTAGACAGTAAAGGATTTGTTAGTGACTGCCCGTGTGTGAAGCCTCCAGTGGGACCTGTCCTGGCTTCACCGCAGTTTATTCACCGGGGACTATCACAGGCTTTGGTTCCATCCCCCACACAGAAGAAGAGGACACAAGCAGACTGGCTAATGAGAGAGACTGCTGGGGGCCTACTCTGACTATCGCACTGCTAAGGCTTGTTCATGCCACATGTACTGTACAAACTCATCCTCTGCTGCCAACAGATCACTATAAATTACGTTGTGCACAGGTTCTGCAGCAAAAGAGAGAAACATTCTGTTCACACCTTCAACAACAGCTAATGTCTAAGATATTAGGTAAAAATGCAATAAATGATTGCCTAAGTTTTGTAAACATGAAAGCACCACAACATGAAAACAGCATAAAACACCTCTGTAAAAACTTCACATATGCCTGTCATAAAAAATACTATATCGACTTATTTAATATATAATGAACATTGTTTTTCTGGACTCAATATTGAGGGATAGATTAGCAGTGATTCCCAAAGTGGGGTACGGGCCTCCTGGAGGTCTGCGAAGGTCCTGCAGGGAAGCCCCCAAAACCTCTACATCAAGTCTCTAAAAAGAGATGTAGCTTGAAACAAATAAAACAATATGTAGAATATATATCATATTCAACCAAACATCACTTCAAGCTATTTATAGTTACTAGAGAGTGTTGTTTTCAGTGTTTTCAATAGAAATTTGTATGAAATAGGTGATAGGTGATGAATAGGCAAACATTTAGGATTAAGGGGGCCGCAGACGATTTTTGGCTATTGAAGGGGGCCACTAGACTCTTCTCAATAATAATAATGAATGCTGCTATTGGTTCTCTCTTGATACTTTATTACTAAGTTTAAACTGAGCATTGGTTTATATTAAAAATAAAAGGAAAACTCCCTTGGACCAACCCATGTTTTCCAAGTTACAACATGAGTGTGCCTTAGAGCCACACCTGAGCATATCAGGTAAAGTCAAAAGTGCAGGGAACGTAGTTTGTGCATACATTACAAAATAGTTTATTTATTTAAAAAAACCTCTTATATCTTATAAATCATTAATAATATTATAAAATAACTGAAGAGAACTTGCACAACTGCACGCTGTGTTCTTGAGCATTTGTTCTCGAAAAAATGAATGTCAAAAAATGAAAGAGGTATCCAAGTAAAGAGTAAACAGAGCTTTTTGGATCTTCAAGATTCAAAAATATCCCAAAACCTGATAATTTTGACAGGAACCACATCATGCATCAGGCTTTAAGGTCTGTCAGCAGTCTACTCTGATTTATTCCAAATGAAGTGAGCTGAGTGATAACCCAAAGACAAGTTTTACCACAATAGGCCCACCCTTTTCATGTTCTCATATAACAGTGAAGTGAGCAGTTTTGCTGGGAGCAGGGGAGGTGACTGTGGGGGTAAACAACAAAACCTGTTTTTTGTAGGGTGGGGTCATAACAATATTTTATGTTGGGTACACTGTGGAGAATCACTGTACCAAGTTTCATTGCTCTCTGCCAAAG
>JAVQKC010126196.1:0-61801 GCA_036025475.1 Philypnodon macrostomus
ACAGGCTTCACATACACACACAGGCTTCACATACACACACAGGCTTCACATACACACACAGGCTTCACATACACACACAGGCTTCACATACACACCCAGCACGCAGCTTTGTACACCAGAGAGAGGGGATTTGCCTGGACACGTATAGCACACGGGTCGCACTCGTGTGAATGACAGTCTGGAGCATATGGAAACCACTCCGCACACGTACTGCATTAGTGTGAATGAGGCGTAACCCCCACCATATATATATATATAAATATATACATGCACAAACAAGGTGGGTTAAATTTTTTTGTTTTACCCAATTGGAAAGAAATCCAAACCTTTGGTTATTGGACTTTACCAACTGAGCTGCTGTCACACAGTGTATATTTCCAAACAGTAAACTATAAATTAATAAATACATTAATTACATCTTTACCACACAACAATTTCCACATTCTCTCAATTTTTCAAAACACAAAGTCGTTGAAGCCAAAGTTGTAGTCAAGTACGGTTATTGTTACATGTTGCTCAAGAATATATGTAAAGGTAACTTGATATTCTCCACCTCTGCATATACTTATTCCACTCAGAAGCCTCTCTACAGCACGTGGTACATGTCTGCTCACTCGTGCTTTGCATCCACTCTACCTGTCTCTGCTCTCGGCTCATAATTTTCCTGTGCGTCTCCTTCATCTTTCCACCCTCTGTCTCCTGTCCATGGCTGAGTGGACTTACTCTGAGAGCTCTTTGATGGCTACCTCCTGCCATTGGAAGTGAATGGACCATATGGCTTGTGTCAGGGTGTCCGTCGGTCAGTTTGTGTCTGTTGGTCTGAGATGGAGATGAAAAGCAGTGGAAGGGTGAGGTTTAAACCAGTTTATTGCGGGTCAGTGAGCAGCAGCAGGTCAAGAGGAAAACCGTAACCCCCTACAGGCTCTGATTTGGTTCATGGCCATCGGCAGTGCAACACATTAGCACAGAGGTACACACTTAGGTATTATAGTCTCACACGGTACATGCATTCAGTAAACAGCAGGCAACGGCAAATATGTAGACCAAGCCTAAATAGTGTTGGAAAATAGAGACTGCCATAGAGTTATGATTGATAGAAAAAGCCTTGAGAAGATATAAGAAAGGTGTAGAGGGAGGGATTGAACAGTAGAAGTCAAGATGGAAGAGATGAGATTGAGGACCTCCTGCAGAGGTGCTAATGCATCTCTCCTCTGTCCATCCCATCAGGGGAGCATTGGCGCTCAATACAATGAGCAAATAACCTTGAACTCAACACAGGCACAAAAATGGGCAAAGCATGTCATCCCAGGAAGTAGAATTTGAAGAGATAGAGGCATAGGGTGAAATGTATTTACTATAGATGTCTGTTTCATAAACACACATTCAGTTGCTGAATGGTATATGTTATTACTATGACATTTTCACCATTGCAGAACCGGTTTTAAAAATAAAGAAGCAACAATGTCTGGCAGCTTTACTCAAGATTTTTTATTATATATGTTTCTATGGGCTGATACTGCTCCTGTTTTGTGTGTGTGTTGTGCATGTTGGTGCACGTTTTCCTGAAAGGTTGGTTAGCTCCAGATGCAGATATTGAAATGGGTTGAGCCGAGTGGTGGTCAGTGGAGCAGAGGATTAACTGCTTTGAGCTAATGATGAAATATGATTTGTTTTAGGCAGGTAAGCCAGTTCACATATGTAAGTATTTATATGTGTTTTTGAATATGCTATACTTCCAGTAAGTCTTCTCTGTTCCACCCATTCACAAAACTGGTCCAACCTACTGCAATGTACAGTCATTCAGTATTGCAGACTCAATGCTATTGTAGGGTATTCCTCAACAGTGCTCCTTGTTGCCGTGGCACGGTTTGTGTTGCTGCTCCCACGTCGCCAACTGCAGCTACACATTAAAGTGCTCAGCCGAGTGTTGCCATGGCAGCAAGCCTCCTTCATGCGCTGGATTGAATGTATAGTAGGCACCTCGCAGAAGGCACTTTGTTCAAACTCCCAATATAGGGGCACATTGTATTTCACAGCTTTAAGGCTGACTGAGCAAAATATTATATGCAATGACATAGTGATTTCACAGTATCAATGGCTGTATAATATTGGGACTTTCTCTCTTACAATGTTGATTTAAAACGAATATGTCAAGATCTACTATTTCATGGAATGATGTATTTATGAAATGTCTTAAACATTTTAGTGTTTTTTTAAATTGACTTTCAAACATTTGTGTATAAAATACGTAGCTCAGTGCTAGGTTAAACTTTCCTGTGTATGGCACTTGAGAGATACCAGACAGAGTTGTAACATGGATGACATTGTTATGCTTGGAGTGTGTGCTCTCACATTCATGAGTGTGTGAGGACACTAAAATAGCAGCTCACCTCACATGTGTCATTCAGGTGTATTTATAGTTGTCATTGCAGGAGCTTGGCCTCTCCTTTCTTTCCAAGTCTCTTTATAATTGATGAGCTGCCAGAGGCAGAGCAGACAACAATAACACACAACTGCCCTGGTAAGCAAGTGTGCACTGCAGTTCAACACAGTGTTTGCACACAGGCCTGCTCCAATACCAAAAAGTACTGCTCTGTGGACCCAATGTGAGCCTCCAGCCATGAGTCATAGTCCACTTTCACATCCTGTACCCTATGTTTGCCCTGATGATCAACTGATTATTGCTAAATTTGTACAGATGCAAGAGAAATGCAAAGATCATCAAATCTGTGTTGATCTTTCTAAGTGTAGCACTCTACAGTTCTACAGGGGCTGAAGCACCAAACAATGACTCATATGACAAACAAGGAATTGCTACATTAGTAAATCAAACTAATAAATAGTTGTTGTGTGATTTTTAATGTCTTTGTAACAGCATAAATTACGTTTTTCAACATGCCCATGTTGCTAATACGTTTTGCTAAAAGGTTATTTGAAAAGCTAAAACCCGCCCACTCACGCCAATACTGCCATATGATTGGTTCACACCACCTGCGGTGACAAGTGAAATGCATCAGCGGGAGCAGTACAAGATGGATTTTTGTGAGTGTGTAAACACAAATCTCACACTCATCCAGTTTACAGTGCAAGAGTATGATCTAACACTAACACTGAAAACTTAGTCAGTAGTTATTTACAAGGTGTACACATACATGTATATTTGCTGTGTAGAGTGTATAGAGCAGGAACAGGATAATAATCAGAGAAGTGAAGCTTTGCAGAGCGTCTGAGAGAAAGGGCAGAGTGGTGCAGATGGAGAGACTGAAGGAAGGTGATGGGTGCAGTGAGAGCAGGAGTAGAGAAATGGAGTCTGATGTTCATTTCATTCATGTGTGTTGGCACCTACTGAGAAGAGCACCAGTATGTAGCAGCCTATTGAGCTGTGAGTGGTTTGAGTTTGAGTATTCTCTGCAGTTTGTAAGTGGAGTTCAAAGTTTGATCCAGCAAACACAGTGGTTGAAGAAAATGACTAACTTCATCTTATCTTCTCCTTCTTCATTTGGCTTATTTGCTTGACTCAGAAGGATAAGGGAAGCCAAAGGATGAGTACTGACTTCAATATGTATTTATGTGTTTGTTTTAAATCTTAGCAGTTATAGCTCATTGGCAGTGTAGACATTTTCTACAACTGGACCATGCATTATCTCTGAAACACTTTACAAAGTTTAAATGTGGAAAACACACTGGATCTGGGTTACAATAAACTAGTTTCAATACAATAACATAAATAACTAAAATACATAGCACTGTTTTGCTATGCTATGTCTCAGTTACGCTCCAATATTGGTGGTCAAAAGAAGTCCATATTGGATTCTCAGTTCTCCTTACCATGTTGTTGTACTGCTGTCCAGTGAGGACTGCTGGCAGTGTATGTGTTTCCACAGGCTGCTCAGTGGGAGTGCCGTTGCCAGACAGACATGGTATCTGCTATAAGCAGGTTCAAATACTTCAATAGCAGTTGTATGTTAAGTTAAGACTCAAGGTAAAAACCCACTCTTTTGGAGCAGGTAGCACAATACCATGATGTTAACTTAGAGCATATTTAGATTCAAATGAAAATTGACACAAGAAAATCTACTCTCTCTCTAATGTGCGAAGAAATGTAGAGTTATCTTATTTATATGTATATAAATAAGTATACATTTCTTCCCTAAATGGATGCATTAATAGTTGATAAGATGGAGCCCTAACATACTCCAAAATGCTAAATAAAAGTAATACATGAAAAATATACATTTGCTTTACACAATAAGACATATATATATATAGTACATAAAACTGGCCTTATCTCTTTTAACGGCTCTCTGTGTTAGTGTAGTGTGTGACTTATCGTGGGGAATGTGTAGAGGACATAACTGCAGGTGAGCCCTTTGCTGCTGTCTCTTCAACACTTCCTTCCTAAAGTACGTGCTTGTAGCCAATCATTGCTCAGTACAAATCTCAAGGGGTGACCGGTGTCCTTACACACTATTTCTTCTCCTCTACCGCTCCTTTTTCTAACTCTGCGGTGTCTACAACTGGGTCATGCTCTTTATTTCCCGCAGTGGAAGCCAGTAGCAGTGTTGTACATGGACATTGCCGAAAAAAACTGAGATTTAGGGTGTGACTGAGGATGTGAGAGTGGGAGGACATTTTATATGAAGAGTTTAGTCCTGGTTTAGACCTGGGTTATTTCTAGTTTGATTCAGCTTTAGCCAGGGTTTAGTCTTGTTTTATGAATGGGAATAGTGCTAGTTTAGACTTGGTTTATTCCTTAATGCTGATTTAGACATACCTTTGCATTTTTTTGTTGCTCATCTTCCCCCTACAGCCTCATACACAGATTAGATACACACCATAAAACCATAGTGTCAGAATAGGGATTGAGAGCATGGTGCAGTCTATAAGTGCTTTGAAAAAGGTGGTTTGTGCGCCTGACTTCTAGTGAGGTACAAAGCAGTTTCAAAGACACAGAATGCTGTCACAGATGGGAGCGTCTGACAGTGCGATGGGGTAAATAAATGGAGGAATAATTATAGGAAATGCAGCTAGAGCTAAAGTGAAAAATAGGACAAAGATAAATGTTCCCTCTTCCCAGTCCTGCACTATCTTCTCATCTGTCACTTTCTTTTCTCATCTCCAACTAGAGCTTTATTAAGTGGATTTTTATCCCGGCAAAACAAACAGCCCTTAAGGATTTTGGGGCTCTGTCCTCTTCTGCACTTACACAGAATGGTAATTGCCAGTCTGCAGTGAGCCTGTGCTTGTTTTTAGTAGGGAAAGTGGACAGTGTTGGCTCAATGCCTTATGTAATATCCAGTACATAATGTTTGTTGTTATAGCTTAAATGGATTGGATTACTCACATATTTAACTAATTAACAGAAGTGACAGAAATTAACTAATTAGAATGCAACAGATTAGTAACAAATTGATTTTCGTGGAGGCCCAGTTTTTAGTTTCCAGTCCCAAGCCTAGATGCATTGACTTGACCTTGACCCTGCATAACCTTTATATGAATCAATACACAGACCACAGAACACTGGGAGGTAAATGATGAAAAGATAGGCTTACAAATAAAAATGCATGAAAGCTCAAACCTGTGTACATTTCCCATGTGTCCTTGTTGCAGCATCTATCTAGAGCAGGTGTGTCCAAACTATGGCCCAGGGGCCAAATGGGGCCCGCAGAGCAATTTTTTTGTGGTCCTCAGGCTTACCTCTTAATTGGCTCAAATGGTCCACTTTTCTGTGTGGTTATTGTTGTAATATACAGGCACAATGAGTGAATAAACCTGAACCTGAAGTGGTCAGAAAACAGATACAACTGAAGGGGACTTTTGGTATAAATTTCTGACATATGGCCCTCAGTGAAAAACGTTTGGACACTCCTGCTCTAGAGCTTCTAAAAGCCAGTGACATATATATTTTAATTGCATTTTTTAGCACGTTAGACTTGCTTGGGAACTTTTGACCTGCATAGATATAAATAGAGAGAAATCCCCTTCCACTTAATTTTGACTAACATCATTTGATCTACGACAGTGAGGAGTTTTAAAATGGCAGACATCTCACCGCAAGTTCCTTTGTCTGTCTGCCGTGTGGTTGTCTAACAAAGCTGTTTCGAAGCCAGGCCAGCACGTGACTGTGGCCGTTCCATCTGTTTGGCTCTTCAGATCTGTCCTCATTCGGCCATTACTGCCGCTTAGTCTCAGCTGCCTGCTCCTACAACTGGCAAACCAACCACACCACAGTCCTGCTTCATTCTGCCTTTACCAGCATGGTTTGGTCAGTAGGAGCTAAACTGATAATAATTGCCATTCTGGCCCAATAATCACAGCACGGGATTATCTTCTTTTTTGTAATTCACTCAGAAAGCTGAATGCCAGTTTACCTCAGTTTATTAACTATGCAGATTAGCAATCTAGACTTGAACAACAGTTTCTGCAGTTGTAACATTTGATTTATTTAGTTTAATTGCTGTTGTTCATATTGCATCATGTCCCAGTTGCAATGCATTTCTGTCCACTTTGGTAATGTTCTGGCCAAAGTGTTTTGTAAGATGAAAAATGATTATCAGCTAATGAATAAACCTAAAATGGAGATCAGTTTAGTTTCAGTGGGAGGGAGGATGTTGGAACATGCAAAATATTCAAATGAGAAGTAGCACCAATGATTATTATTATTTTATTTAACAGGACAAAACATATTAATAAGTATACTATTTCATATTAATATGTACACCTATAACATGCCAGAATTATCAATCTGTAGTCCTGGAGGCCAGTGGCACCCTAGGGAAAGCATACAATGTTATAAACAATAAATACTTTTCTTAGCGATGTATGAGCCGTTTCCTCATGTCAAAGTTGTTTAGTGTCATACAGCATACTTTTGAAACTTCACGAGACAATTCTGTCTGCCAGTTCACTATAGTCACTATACTTTGACTATAGTCATTGATCTGACATTTCATCACATTTAAAATGTATTCTGTAATCACTTCTGGTTGATCTATCTAAGTACTACAATGGCAATATAATACTCAGAGGTTCTCCTTTCCGTGTGCGATGTCTTGTGCTTTGTGGCTAAATGCACAGGGCAGTATTGATCATATACTCAGGATTGTTCCAGTCCCAGATGACCACAATCACCATTTCTGTGTGACTTGAATATTGCCCCTGTCAGTGTGTTTGTGTGCCAACAGAAACCTGAGCCAGCTCTCAACCCAAACTCATCAAAGCCAGTGTTGGTGCACAGTCGAACAGGGATCTGTGGCTACATTATGCTTGATATGGCAGATCCATTTCACTGGAGTTTGTTTTCCCAAGGCTTGCTGGTAATAAATGCCTACTTTGCTCAAAGTGGAGGCATTTCTCCACTCGCTTTTCCTCTACCATATTATATCTACACCACTACTGCTGTTGCTTTCAGGGTCTGTTACCAGGCAACAGTTATCTACTATTATGGGATATAGGAGGGCTTATTAGAGGAGTTAGCAATGGATAATTTGGCTCGTGCTTTATAAACTCCATATATTGGCAGATAAAAATAGTCCTACATAAAGCATCCAAAAGACATGTTTTTGATATGTTGATACTTACTATAATCCAGCCACAACACCAGCCAGTGTACTCTTTGTGCCAGTCCTAAGCTCGGATAAATGGAGAGGGTTGTGTCAGGAAGGGCATCCTGCTTAAAATCTATGCTAAAACCATAGGAAAATAACTGCACACACACTTTATTCAAAATAGTGATCGATTGTTTACCACAATCTCTTTAAAGGTCAATTATTTTTATTTCACAGCCTTTTTCAATTCACCTTTGTCCAAAATCCTCTTCCTTTGAACCGGACACACTGCCACAGCTGTGTTCAGACTTATAAGGACCAACTCAGCAGTTTTGGAACATTAAAGTCGGTCTGTCGGCTCCTGCAGTGCAGCACATCTTTGGACATGGAGAAGTTGAGTGATGCCAGTAAGAGGCACATTTGCATACCAATAGATTTGTGAAAAACCTGTGATGCAGTGAATAGTTAATTTGCTCTGAAAATGTCTCCTCCACCTGTGTGGGGAAGTCTCTGACTCTGGGGTGTGGATTTAAACTTGAGTTGAGAATACCTACAAGAACTCATACAAGGCGTACTTGTATCTCTGAACAGAAAAGAGAGTCCCATTGACTAGACTGGCTTTACTGTACACTCACTAGCCACTTTGTTTGGTAGAGCCTGTACCTAGTAATAAAGTCATATCAGCTTAATGGTTTTGTGCACTCAGAGATGGTTTCCTGCAACAAAGTACTGTAGTCTTTCTACTATCAAGCCAGTCATTTTTCTCTGACCTCTGGCATCAATGTCATTTTCACCCACAGAACCCACAGACAGAACTGTCTGGACCATTCTCATGAAACTCCCAATAGATAAGCAGTTTCTGAAACACTTAAAGCAGCTTAAACACCTAAGCCTAAGTCACTTACTAGATCACTTGTTTCCATAAACATAATTTTTGTGGAATGAATATATCTTTTTTGTACTTACAATGTGAGGTCAACCATCAAGATTTATTCAACAAACGTGTTATCTACAAGCTGTACATCTTTTATAATTCAACTAGAGGTTACTTGTATGATATAAATCTGAGCTTGTCTCGTGAACTTGATTTATGGCACATGGCATTGGTACATTTGTGTGTGTGTGTTTACTCAGGCCTCTGCTTGTTTGTAGATGTGGTCAATCAAACATGGCCCGGAAAGTGCTTTTACGGAAAATGAGCGCCCATAAAGACAAAGAGGCGTGTGTGTGTTTGTGTGCGTGTGTGTGCTTGCGTGTGTGTGCTTGTGTGTTCCAGGGTCTGTGTCCAGCTGATGAATGGTCTGCAGCAGTGAGAGGAGCTGAGTGTCTATAAAACACCTGAGTGCAACTATTGCTTTTAGCTTTACCATTTCGTCCCATTCTCCTCTATGTGTGTCTGTGTGTAATTCCTTTGCTTTCCTTTTCTAGCCAGTTGACAAGGCATAGACCTTTAGAAAGCAGAAGCAGATCACATTCAATAAAGATAGTAAATAGTCTGGACCTAAACCTAACAGTAAAGACTAAGCAGTAATTACTGATCCTCATCAAAGTCAAGTAACAGTGCAGGACTCAAACACAAAATTGTCTCTTCACGCTAAACCAGAATTTTAACCAACCTAATATGTAGAACTGTATCTTCGTCCAATGAGGCTTTTATATCAAACCTCAGATCTTATCACACAGCCAGCGCCCTACAAAAGAAAACACACACACACTACATAAAAACCACTAACCCACCTTTAAACACCACGCAGCCAACAGCCTTTGTATCATGGTGCCTTACCAACATTTGTGCCAACAACCCCATACTGTGCCAACTAACAACCTTGCTGCAACCCTCCGTACATACACCCACACACAAACACGCACAAGCACACATCTCACCCTCCACCAACCAGCAGAGATGAAACGGCCGCAGATCACACGACTGCTAAACTTTGATCAATCGGGCAACAAGTGTAAATAGGATCATTAATAAGGATTTAGTAGGGGCTGCCGTCTGCCATTAGACATATGCAAACACGGCCTTTTTTCAGACGCTAGTTCTTTAAATACATTTTTTTGTTGCACATACGTATAGACAGACATGCGCTAGTTCATTTCTCCTACTAGCATGCAAACAGCGTACTTAAAGGGCCATTAATTGGGGTGTGCAATGTGAAAAGTCTCATTTTGCCTGGAGAGGGGTAGAGAGATCTGACAGTAGAAAGAGAGGGATTACTATGAAGGAAAATGAGTGCACGAGCCAGGGAAGTGAAACATAAAGCAGCAGACAAGAACGAGAAATTGCATGTAGAAATCCAACTGAAATTCACCATATTACTATAGTTTATGTCATTCATAGTCTGTTATAGTCATTTTGCTGATTAGATTTGCTTCAGTCCAACACGAAATCCACAAATCAGTGAGTTTTTCTTTCCTAAACTCCTTTAGATTTCTGTTGCCAAATCCAGATTAGATCGCTTTCATAACCACAAAACCAGCACCGCTGTGGCTTTCAGCTGCAAGCCTCTTATCTGTCTAAACTGTCTAATGAGTTAGGAGCCGACCACCACCACATCAGCCATGGTAGACCCCCCAACACACACATAAACACACACACCCATACACAATCAGTGACTAATCTGGCCATATGTGCTGGTGCAATCCTCTACAGACAGTAATAAAACAATTTGATCAGGAAGATAATATTGAACAACAACTCTGATTTCTCCAAAGAGATAAATTACAAAACTGCCATAGAATTCTGGTCCATGTTGTTTGATAAAGCCTTATGTAGCTCTGGCAAACACATACTGCAATAATGTTATGGCCTGTTATGGAAATGTATTCTCCAAATTGTTGTTAAATTCAATAAAAAATTGCTTAATATGATTTTTTTATAAGCATTGACAATGGAAAGTAAAAAAAATATACAACAAAAATCTAAACTTGAGCTGTCCCTCTGTGTTAAGATCAGTTACAATAAACATGTGTTTATCCAGGCCAAGGTCGAAGACTATCAGCCTATTGTTGAGCTTTACAAAATTGTCCTGACCGCAACCCTCACTGCAACCTCTGTACCCTCACCCTTGACCTGTGACCCTTGCCTGGAGAGATCATAGTTCGTTCGATCAAAGAAGAAGCGATGGATTGAGGAAGCGCAGATGTTGTGTTGAGATAATGGGCCACTATGTCTTTTATATGTCACAGACCTGCTTTCTACTGGATTCAGAATGAGTCACCCTTCTCTGGTGGATCTTCTCATAACACTTAGTTAAATGCATTTAGTAAATTGGTTATAGATTTTAACTTCAAATCCCCCAAGAAAAGCGTTCTCACACTATCTCTACTCAGATAGCACCTTGAACCATCACATTTTACATTTTTTAATTTAGCTATATTATGAACGCTTTTACGGTACCCTCCCCCATTCATCTCTTCTCATAACACTTATCATGAAATGCTGGCAGTTGGAGTTTAAGCTTTTTTGGACAGTAGGCTCCTCCTCGTGTGACTTAATTATTCATGCTGAACTCCTCGCACCCCACAGCTATGGAAGCTTGCTTACAATCCCAGTTCTGCAAATGCATGTGCCATGTGTTGGCAATGATATTTTTGGGGGGCTTTGTTTTTTTGGAAAAGGACCTGGCAGTGTGACTGTTGAAAGCCCAATGCACAAATGAGAGACTATTATTGGAGATGAAGGCAAAATGCATTTCTTTTTTTGAACCCATTCCTTTATTTGTACTGTCAATTTGTATTAGGTGTATTCTGCCATTATCACAACTCCCAGGCCGTAAGCTCATAATATCCTCACTTTTATCTATTACAGTTGAATTTATTTGCCCATCAAAGAGTGAATTACATTGTTTTTTTGGTGCATTGTTTTTCATTTGTCTAATTTCCACCTCAGTCCGTTCATGTGCCTCTGTACATGTTGTTGTTCTGCTGCTGAGTACGCTAACTGCGCTCAAGTGAATTATTCAGGCCATGAGAAAATATGAGTCACCTCAAATTGCACAATGCCATCTGTACAAAAGAGAAAGTGACATGATCTTAATTGCCATTTATCCTGACAGTTCAGCATGGTATGTACAGAAAATTCTCCTTTTGTGAGTGTGTGTTTGACATCGTTACTGCAAATAATCAGTTGCAGATGCATGAGTCTATAAAGCATTAATAAGAAAACGTTGAAAAGGCAGACAAAATTGAGACAAAGGGGAAGGGATTGCATAAACATGAAACAATGATTCATAAAATAAACACAAGCGGAACGATATGCAGTCAGTAAGTATGATTTGTGTGGCAGTGGCTAGAACATTTGCACACTACTACTGTACATATGAATGCATGACGAAGATAATAAAACATGTTTAGACAGTGTGCGCGGCAAAACAAAAGAAGAAGGGATTGCATGAATGTAAAATGATGATTCATAAAATAACCGCAAAGGGACAGAAATGCAGCCGGTAATTACGGTTTGTGTTAGTGCCTCCGTGAAAGCAATGGACAGATGACACCCGTAGTGACTCATCTTGGTCAGTACATGTCGGGTCACCATGGACACCGGCTCTGACCCCGCACTGATGCCCTCTCTATTGATCCCATTAAACCTGCTCCTCTGTGTCTCTCTTCCTCTTTCTCTGTGCTTGCGTTTCCTGTCCCACTGTATTAATCTTAATGAGATCTACAAGTCTGCGCCTCTCACAGCCCCTCTCTCGTTTGAATGCGTTTTCTGTCGAGATGACTGCTGCTCGTCTCACATCTGTCATGCACTGCCTGGATGTGTGCTGTTTGTTTGCACATGGTGTGAAAAAAAAAAAAAATCATTATGCAAATAAGGATTAAATATTTTACAGTAAAAATGAATAGGGCTATGGAAATGAATATACTGGTGATGCAACACATTGATTTGTTTTATATATTTATTTATTCTATTATTACCAGTGGGGCGCATGCTTTTTTTAAGTGATACTCGGAGTCCTTTGCAGTTGCAGTTTTATAAAGTTAAATAGTTTGTTCCTGTTTTGGCTACTGTTGGGGAGGGGGGTGGATGAATGGTACTTCAAACAACAAACATTTTCTGTGCTTCTACTTAGTGTGCTAAAATTTCAGCTTAAGTGACTTGTCTTTACCAGGAGGTGGCTTTGGTATACCATGCACAGTGGGTAGAGTTGTGTGTGTATTTCTGGTCTGTTTGTGTGTCCAAGGAAGAGCGATGAACGGTGAGATCATCCACACTTAGCCCTCTTTGTGCTAATAGAAAGGTTATCATCCACGTGGCACACGCGTCCACACTCAGCCTGATTTAAAGTCATTACAAATATTTCTGTGGGAAATGTCCCCAGCAGTGCGCACACACACGCACACACACACGCACACATACACACACCTGATTAGAGCTTGATTTAATGCTCTCCAAACAATGAGGCCCTGTTTATTTCCAATTAGCGTGATGGATGCAGACCATAACAAATGTACACTACCTCCTTCTTATGCCTCGTATGTGGTTTTTCTTTCCCTTCTTTCATTTAAAGACTTTTCGAGCATAGTACTCTCTTGGCAACAGCGCGCTTTGTCAAGATTGTTGCCATGGGAGAGCATTTTAACAACTCCGCTTGTGGCCGTGATGTTTACTATTAATTGGACGTTTACTGTCCTTGATGTGCTTGCAGATTTAGTTGCTTTATGTCGACACAATGAGACCTTTTTAAAAGTTTATCACCAAAGGATTTCACTTTATAATTGTCGGGAGTTTCAAATGTTTAAGGCACATGACTTACAGTGGTGATTATATCGTTTTTTATAATATAACTAACATACTTCATTTCTCTTTGTGTATATGACTCAATATAGCGCTGCTTGATATCCGAAACTTAACTATGTTGAATATTATATTCATTATATTATTGTGATATGATTGACATAGTAACTAGTAAAATTGTGTGTAAATCAAAATGTAAAGACTAAACCAGGGCCTAATCAGAACTAGGCCTGAGATTTAAGACTAAATCTGAACTAATATTTAATAATTGTTTTAATATTAATATTGAACATTCAATTTAAGTGTACATTTTTGTCTGATGGAAATTCATAATATTATTGCGATACGCTTAGTTTATTAATTTATGGATTGCATTTGTCAATATTCCGATCATTGTGCAGTCCCCTCAGTTCTCATATACACAGATGTACTATTACGTGATAGATATTATTCAGTACTAGTGGTATAGTTTACTTTCAGTCACTTTAGAGACGGGAATATTTTAACTCTGTATTCTGTATCAAATATAGAGCCGAGGGAGCCCCTAAGCTACGCGCCTGCCTCTCATTCACCTCCACACATCTCATCATTTAAAATCAGGAGCACTCAAAGCTCTATTTGCAGCCAAAGCAATTTTATGCATTTTTTTTTTTTATCTGAAAGTTGAACAAGCTCCTTTTCCTTTTCACGCTGGCTTTCAATAAATTCAGATGATTTCCCGTGTCATTAAATGCTGAATTTGACTTGCAAATGGCCTCCTTGTGCTGTCTATGAAGAGAAGATGAATGCACGTCTACACACACTTGAATATCCAGTCCTACAGAGGGATGGAGACAGTGCTGCCTTGGCTCATGTTTAATTAAGCAGTTTGTCTGTGAGGAGGGACCTCTACATGCGTTCTTCAATAAACTTTCCCTTTGGCCGCCCAATATCCTGGAGCCCTATAGGGGGCAGCAAATATTAGTGGCCTCTTTTGTCCTCTGTCAGCATGACCAGGGTAAACATCCTCTTGGATTATCTCTTTCATTCTTTATCACAGCCTCCTCTCCTTAGCCCTCTCCCGCTTCTCATCCTCTTTCGCACTCACTCGATCTTGATTCTGCCTCTTTTTTTCCGTCTTGGAGATGAAAGCCTCCCCACAGCTCCTTTCAGTCTTCCTGAAGCGGCCCAAATGAGGAAGCTTATCTGATGAATCCCCCCCTCCCACCCCCCAATGCAGACACACACCAACACACAGCCAATATGCATGAGGAGGATACCTATGTCACGGTCGCTTGCTCTGCCTCTTCAAATAGGTACTGTATTAAACATTACATTGTTTTTATGATATTGACCAGTTTTTGTCCTTGTTAAGAGTCTGGTAGTCCTAGTTTAGATCTGATTTAGACCTTATTTAGACTCAGTTTACTCCTTGCCTGGATTATTTTTTACTTAGACCTGGTTTGGTGTGTTTTTTCCTAGGTAAGCCCTTATTTTGGCTCGTTTTAGTTCCATAAATGGATTTTCTGCTGGCTCAAATGGCTACAGTATCAAACATTACATTGTGCTTATGATATGAACATATGCATAATCTGAAATAAAAGTAAATCCTCACAGACATACAGACGGTGTGCCGGGGGGCATGGCAGGCCTGGTGGGACGTGAGGGGGGCCTGGCACTGAAGGAAGAGGCGCGCCTGGTGTCAGGTCTCCAGGGGCAACGGCTGACTCTGATGTTGGGTTATTGGGCTCGATGTAGCACTGCCTTTTGGTCTGCTCTGTGGGGGGCGCCGTGGAGTGCATGCATATGACAGCTTTTATTAAACAGAAATCCTAACAGCTGTTGTTCAACTGAGAAACACCCCTCCCCCAACTTCACTTCCTACATGTTTTCTCTTCCTTTTCTCCTTTTTTGGCATGTGTCTGTCACTACACAGCAGGAGGCAGGCAGAAGAGCACTTCTAGGTTCAACCTGCAATAACTCACATTTATGTATACCTTATTTACATAGACACTCCATGAATTATTAATACAGGCAGACACATTATTATCAAACATAAATCATATTCTGTTGTTTTAGACAGGTACATAACATTGTGGAGTACTCTAAATGGGCTAATGTGAGAGTGTTTTATCAAACTCTAACAGAAATGTGACACAGAAATAGCCATGGTCCATATTTTCATAAACATATGTATCTCTAATGTAGAAGACATCCGAGTACACAGGCCTAACACTGCACCTGCACAGCTTCACTCAGACCTCTGCCTGATTCAGCTGATTTTGACTCAAGGGAGACTTTCGATGAGGGACACGTGTGTCTTCCACTAATTACCACACGCCAGCTTGTCAAGTGCGTCCTACTTCTGCTCTTCTGATAATCTAGTTGCATGTGTCTGTTTAGTCACTGATACCGTAAGTGCATGTCATTTTACTGTATGCCCCACTCACCCCTCCTCTCGCAGCCTGTCACCTACACTGCTGGTGTCCCGTCCTGGCTCTGTCCCATAGGCCTTTGCCCCCTTCCCTTAGGTCCCATGTGGAGGAAAGGCCCAGCTTTGTCTTTGTGTCTAGACTATGACACCGACCACACGGCCTGAACTTAATGATGGCTATAGCAAATGTGCTTAGCAGTCATACACCAATACACCCACACACACACTCGCAATTTTGCATTCTTCTGTCTTCCCTTTTATTGCCTCGCTCTCTCTTCAGTGACAGGAATGACAATGGTGCCGTCTGTTCACCATATCATTACCATGTCCCCCACTGTACTTATCTTGTTGGGCGGATAATTAAAGATTATTTAAATCTAATTGTCATACACTTAAGAGCCAGCGCTAAAACGAATAAACTGGGAGCATTAGCTCTTATTTGGTTAACTGAATGCTAATAGAACTTAATGTTCTTACTCAAACTGGTCACTTCTAACACAGTAAGATGTGTTGTTTATTTTATTGTGTATTTCATAATTCATACAAAAATATCAATGGATCACAAATTTATGCAGACTTTTATACACCAGTCGAAAACATCTCTGAATATAAAAACATTTTCATTTTTGAGTGTTTGTCTGTCACATTAAATCGAATAATGGCTGTTTCAGTTATTGTTCAAATTATGGCGAGCAAACAGAGCGTGCCTGAAGAAAGAAAAGATTTCGACATTAATTGCGAATACATTACAATGCAGGATCCACACTCTGTTCATATATTTGTATTCAGTCTTAGGGGAAAACACAAATAATAATTAACTTTCCAATTTTAATTAAAACTATATTTACGCAGTGTTTCTTGTGCATGCATAGCTTAATCCATAAAAGTCAGTGACTCAAATGAAAGTCTGTACGAGGCATAGACCCGACACTTTAAGAATAACAACACAACACTGCAGCAGAATGTGTCACACATCTTATAGACTTTTTACATTGTTGCTTCTGTGTTTAACCAAGCTCTTCATATACTTCACAAAAGACGTGATGATTTTTATTCATATCAAAGTGACACACTGGCTACCTCTGTATACCCACAGCTGCCCAACGGACAGTTTGGAGCCAAACCATGCCTATGGTCTCTCTAAACACCACCAAACACACTAGTCACACTAAGAAATGTATACAATGCGGGTAAAGTATATTTCCCAATGATACACAAATCTGGAATGTAAAAAGATTTTTTGTTGCTCACTATGACGACGGTGAAGAGCATTTACCCCTGAGCCTGAAGAGTCATTGTGCAAGTCCAGGTTTCAGCACTATGTCACCATTGCTGGATATTGGATAGCATTTCCTTTAATTGTGCCTGTGTTGCTAGTGTGAATTTTTCTACCCTGGTTCTTCCTGGTCTTTCTAAGCTGTCTAATGAGCAGCAGAGCTTTGTGGTGAGTTCTAGTGCCTGGATACACACAGTGCTTGATTGGGCCCAGCCAGTGTATTCCTTTTGAGCCTAATGAGAAATGCTGGACCACCAGAATAACAATCATATCTCAGTTTCCCTGTTTGTCCATTTGTTGACTTTGAGCTAACTGAGCTAAAACTGTTTATTTCATTTGTCAGCAGAGCAGACCTAGTCAAAAACTGAATGTCTTTATGTGTTGCTGTTGTGAACACAAAACATACTGTATAAATGGTGTTGAAACATATTAAAACAGATGTAGCTGTATATGTGTTGCAATAGAAAAGAATCCGCAAACTGTCCTTATCTGGGAATGTGATTAAATCTAGTTCAGATCGATGCTGGCAGAACAGTGGCTACATATTGTGCAACTGTTTAAAAATTGTGTCCCTATGTGCTCTTAGTTTATTTGTGCTCCAACTTTTGAATTGCATAACTAAGATGAATGATTTGTAATATATTCCTGAAAAACTAACAAGGAGGACGCGGAGAGGCCTTGAAGGCAGCATTAGTCGATTGACTCTTTATTTCGCAATGGTACATTTTTTTATGCTTAGACGGAAGCTCAAACAGCAGAGCTAGTTCAAGCTTTCCTCAAAGTCTTTATATCAGCTTCCAGATGGTGAGCTAAATCTACATTAATCATATGTTCTACTGTCCATCACTAGATTGACAAAAGTTTTAATCAAAATCTCATATTTGGAGTTATGTTACTAACAATCTAAACACTTGGAGGAGGTAAAAACTCTACACTGGTAGTCCTCTCAATTGTTCACTCTTCCTTTGTCTAAAAAGTGCCATGTGTTCAATTCAAACAATTAACATTTGTGCCTGTAAACAGTGCAGTCATCCTGATCTGATCCTGTCACTGTGTTTGTGTGTGTTTGTGTGTGTGTGTGTTTGTGTGCGTGTTGTGTTAATACAGCGCAGTGTGCATAATGACCACTTGGCACAGACACGCACACGGACGGTCTCTCTCCTCCACACCTCAGGGAGCGTGTCACTTAGTTTGACCTGTGGAGTTTTGGCACCAGATGTCTCCAGCTGGCTCTGCGGGAGACATATGCTACATCTCCATTGTGTGCGTGTGTACGTGTGTATGTGTGTGTGTGTGTGTGTATGTGTGTGTGTGCCCTGGCACCTTCAATAAGCCCCAGTGTTTACTCTGGCCTTATTGCCTTTGTCTTTTCATTTCCACTCTTCTTGTGATTGCTTTCCTTCTCTATTTCTATCCGACTGTTGTCTTGTGAGATTCTGTCATAACTCTTCCTCTCTCTCCACAAGTATTCTCTAAGTAAGCAAAGGCGTTTTTTTCTTCTAAGACCCTGCTATTGTTGTGTTAAGGGAAATTGTTTGGCACACTTCCCAGCTTTCCCCAGCTATTTGTATAATATACACTTATCTGTACATTTTTTTACATGCACTGCACACTTTAGCCACGTGTCAAATAACGAAGTACCAGCCCGGTCTTCACCGATGCTTTTGGCCCGCTGTCCTCTCCTCCATCATTCATGAGGCCATTTATTCTTGAACATGTACACGGATGCTCTTTTATTTTGTAGCATTGAATTATTCAGTGGCTTGTTGTGATGGATGTCCATGATGATAAGGGATAGTAACATGTGAGCACACGTAAGCATTGCTATAAACACACAGTCAAGGTTTCCCCCATGTGTGATCTATGGAGACTCCTCTTGTGCTGTTTATTGCTGTGACACCCGTGTGCTTCTCCCATGGGTGCTGATGAATCATAGGCTTGTCTGATCATGTACTGTTGTGCTCACTGACACGCACAATAGGAGTTTCCTTGTACTATAGAGCACGCAGCATAAATGTATGTCCAGATAACATAATATTATTATTATTACTATTTGAGCCCACAAGCATGTAAATAAGGCTAGCTAGTGATTATAAATGTGCAATAACTGTGATATAAAACAACTTTGAGTCTTTGTCACAATACAATCAGCAGAATCACCACAGTATACATAATATTGTGACTGATCTCTCTCAGAAGTAAAGTCCTCTCTTGTGGCTCCAGACTCTCTCCATTGTGTTGAGTGGTTTGTTCCACTGTGCTTGTTTACAGTTTGTTACATCACACTGCTTCCCTGTCATTACCTCCAATTTGTCTGGTTTTGCCACAGATATATATTTAACCTTCAAAACTAGAAAAAGACAACATTCCCGCAGCTCTACTTAGTTTGATGAATATAAATAAATTTAAAAATTCAGTCAAAAGAGCCCCCTACCCTGTCTTGTATGCTGTAGCCATAGACATCTAGTGAGTTTGGTCCTCCCTGGGCAATTATAAATACCAAAATATGATCAAAAACTATACCTCTGATGTTACACATATTACAGTACTGCATATCTGAACTATTTATGAAGTTCATTTGCTCTAAGTTCACAGTCATGGCTGCTTTTAAAAGATAGGATTCTGTAGCAGCATTAATAATATAACACAGGGCCCATGGGGACCTTGAAAGCACTTGTGATATATCAAATCTGGAGCATATTAGAATTGTATTATCGGTTGTAATATTGTTGTTACAGAGTATAGATGTGATATAAACTGGGCACTTTATTTGGTAGATTTTATGATTATAAAATGGCCCCGGTGTGATATGCGGCCAAAAGACTTGCAGATCTTGGTTGACTTTCATTCATCTGGAACCACCCGGTTCATTCTGACCTCTAAGATCAAAAAAAGATTAGCAGATGAATTGTTTTGGAAACTGGCACCACCAACCAATTTCAAAGTCTGTATGCCTAAATTCAGTGATGCATGCTTTGTGATTGACTGATTAGCTGTTTGTGGGAACAGGCAATTGAACAAATAAAGTGGTCAGTGATAGTAATGTACTAAATAGCTTTCTCCTTTTGGTTTGATTTGCTGTCTATTATTTAATACTTTTGCGATTGAGTGATATCCACTAATACAAAGGCTTTATTTCTGATTGTGCATATATCAGTACTGTCTGCCTTACATTCTTATGGGGTTTCCCTCGGCCTATTAAAGGCTGTGGTACAGCTGCCTTCTCTATATTTCTAGATAGTTTAAACAGTAAGGCTCCCATGAGATCAATTAATAGTTTATAGAGTGGAAGAGAGAGAGCAGGGAAGTTGGCTGTCTTAGTAATTCATGGTCTGATGCGCCCCGACTAGCAATTGCTTAATTAGGCCAGAAATATCTCAGATTTTTGAGAACTTGGGCATTTTAAGTCTATATTTTGAGTGAATGAAGTTTTATTTTAGATAAAGTGCTTATTTGTATACATATACGGAAACTCAAACTGGTGCAAAAATAGTGTTATCCCCAGAGGTGGCAGAGAAGCTTTATATCCCCTGGTAAGGCAGCTCAGTACCATGGACAGTGACCACTCAGTCCTCTTTTACACTGGCTTTTTTGAACACCATGACTATGCTTGGGTTCTACTGTGGTGGGACACACAAAATCTGATGGAGAAAAAACAGTACATAGTATCTTATTATAAAAGGCTGTCAGTCGCAACACCTGTGGCATTTTTCATAGGTCTTGCATTCTTTCTTCATCGAAGGAAATTCCATAGATTTTGACCACACACGCAAATAGGCCTCATCAACGCTTTGCTTGATATAACGTAATGATATGCATTTCATTTCCATATGAACAGTGGAACTAATGTATTTTCTTCATAGTTATCTAGGAAATGTAATATTCTTTTTATGGAGAGAAATATTATTAAAATATGAATAAACTGAGTAACCTTGGGACTCTGACTCTAGCACTTTAAGCTCGCTTCACAGTTGCCATGGTGATGCAGCAGCGCATTGCCATGTGTTTCTCTCCACGGCAGTTTTACGATGGATTTTGTCAAAGATTACACCTGCATATATATGGCCAGATGTCTGCTAAAAGTGCTCCTAAGTAAGTGTGATAGAATAAGTAAGTGTTAGAATAAATAACTTGTGGTAGAGGAAACTGGAGGGAATCTACACAGGCACGGGGAGAACACGCAAACTCCACATAGAAAGACCTTTCCGAGTTTGGGCAATGAGCAAACAGAGCCAACCAACTCTGCCAGAGCCAACTCTGTTCACCCCAAAGTTACTACATTGAAAATACAGATATGTGTCACTTTGACCCACATGGAGAAACCAATATAAACTATTACAAAACAAACAAAAATGAATGCTTTTGTTTTTGGAAGATGTGTAATTGTGTTTTACAGTGCAGATGTCCTGACTGAGGATGTGGGGGTGATAAGCATGATAAGGTGTGACTGTCAGCAGAGCTCTATGTGAAGCAGTCTCTGTCATTTGGTTGTCTGCCTCCACAGATAAGCTCCATGCATTTAAGCTCAAATGCAGCCGTTCTGAGCATATAGACATGAAAGTGTGATCACAGTTCATTTCCATGCTCTTTGGGGGCCAATATTATCAGAGCCTAACATGTTTCACATATTCTATCTTTGCAGGGCAGCAACCAGTGGGAATACAGTCATACTGATCTACAGCAAAAGTTGATGTTCTGTTTTTTTTATTGAGAATTATGAATAATAATTGTATTTACTGGGCCTATCGGCATGAAACAAAAACTGGCATCTAGCTAAACCCTTTGGAGGTTTCAAATTTTGCAACATGATGAGGCTGGATATACTATTCCATATTTGTATGGAAAGTCCTGGTGTTGAGGAATGTCTACTATATTGGAGATGATTGTCTACCAGCAGCTCAGAGTATGTTCTATGCTGTCATCCATCTGATTTAGGGACGACAACAGCATCTGTCCATGTGCGCTGTAGAACAGGTGCTGTCTCACCCAGGATGGCTGCTGAGTCACTCCCTAAAACTGTCAATGTGTCTCTGCTTAAGCAAATTCTGCTGTGGGATTTACTATGGGATAATACGCTATTAGGCTATTCTTGCGTATTATATTTATTGTTCCTCAAATAAAAAAACGCTCCTCCTCTATTATTTGAATGTTACCTTTTTTCTTCCACCAATATAGTCCACCAATTCCCACCCCCATCTCATGTGACGAGCCAACTCCTGCTCTGCACTACATTTCTTTACCAGGGCAATGCTGCCAACAATTACAACACATTACTGCCAATTGTGCCACCTGCGTCCTCCTTCTATAGCTGCAAAAAGGGGATTGAAGGCAGCGTGCCAGTGGAGGAGGGTTTTTTATAGCTTACGGTATACTGCCACCAAGTACACTGTTTAATTACCAATAAGCAGCAGTTAATCAGGGGCCTAGTGCTGTTGATAGACTGCAGTGGTCTATGGTGGGGGGTCCCGGGAATGCAGAGGTGGTAAGAGTGTGCGTGGGCAAGGTTTTAGTATGGGTAATCTGTTTTCTGGTAGCTGAAGAATGAGCTTGCTGGCCTGGATAGATGGGAAAAGCTGTCCCATTATTGTTTTGAAAATTATTCTGTGGTTGGTGAAATGAGATAGTGAGACAGAGAATGGCAGAATGAGGGAAAGCAGAGTGATATTGTGTGTGTGTGTGTGTGTGTGTGGAGACATTTTCACACCTGTGTTTTGGCCAAGGACTGGCTCAAATCACACTGAATTGGATGTGTTGTGTATGAGGCTTGACTGAAAGCAGCCTCTTTCTGGTCTCGTGGAGAAAAAGAAGAGGTGTCTGTGAGGAGATTTAGCCCGGAGCCAAAACCAATTCACAAGCACTCGGCTCTGGAGAGGGGTCTTATCCCCAACCTGCCCTTGTGATGACGGGCCTGAGGTGAGGCTGTGTGAGCAAGGCATCGAGCCGACACACACCAGTGGATAGGATGTTGTGTGAAGGAGCTTTGGGATGATTACCAGCTTCAAGGTATAATACACTTTTATAATGTCATGAAATCTCTTAATACTCTGACTTTAACTATAAACTAAAGACAGGAAAGTACTTATTGTTGATGTGGTTGTGATCCATAGTAAGAGCTGGATCAGTGTCAGCCAATCATAGGAGCAGGACATTAAAAGAAGTGTGTTTGGTATCCTTAGCCTTGATGATTGACACTTTATTATGCTGTCAGAAACATACATATGTCCCATGTCTAATATAAGACCCAGCACATTATGTGTGCCCAGATATATTAAAGCCATTGTGTTGAATGAGCCTGAGAGCACACCCCCACTGTGAACTAACTTGAGTTGTCACATTGTCTACTATCTACATCATGCTGCTGCTCAGTAGGACTTGGTCTGCACAAATATTGTTGGACATGACGTGTATGTCCCAGCTGCTTCACTCGCACAACCTTCTCTGTGACCACAACCCCCTCTTAGAGACTGCAGCATGTGCCCACAGCATGCTACAACATATGAGACCCAGACTGACATTTTGACCCTGACCATTCAAGTGCACATGCGTTCAATTCTGGTTTGAACTTCAATTATACTCTTTTTATTCACTTGACGGAACTCAAATGCATCCAAGAACATGTCAGGTCTGTTTACAATATTTCTGAACTGTTTTTGGACACTTTTACACTTTGACCAGCTGAGACGGCTTGTATCCCTGAATTCACGCCTTGAGCTCGTCTATTTTTTTCCATGGGTTGCTTCCTCCATTCTCATTGGTTTGTCCATCTCTGGAGTCTTGATGAATAATTGCTCAGGGCTTCAGAGGGCAGGTTATGATGGAAAGAGAAAAAAAGGAACCACGGATGAGTGCAGTATCCACAAAAACAGTGCAGGAGTAAATGGAGGATAAAGCAGGTTGAACTGAATATGTTTGCCCTGAGTTTGCTGATGTGCATATGTGGATGTGAGAAAAGAGACTGTATATGTGAGGCACTGGGGAGCATTGATCGGCTGAAAGTGCGATGTGTGTGCTGAATTAGAGGAGCAGGCGCTGGGCTTTGAGCTTGTAAAACACTCCCACAGTTCTAGCTCTTAGCACTCGTCTGTCTGTCTGTCTGTCTTCCAGTCATGGGCGCAACACATTTCTATATTTGAGTTTGGCGATCTATCCAAGTGTCAGTCTATTTACTTTTTTGCCTTATCTAAGAAAAGGTCACTGTATTATTATTAAGTGTATTTTGGAAGAAACTTATTTGCAGCAATGTCTGTGGACCAGTTAAAGTAATGTTAGGTTTCGTGAGTCAGCATGCAATTTCCCAAGTGCAGTTTGGGCTTACTAGCTTGCTTTTAGGTGCTTTTATAATCAACGTGGGAAAAAGGAATAATAATGGTGGCTTCCATTTATTTAGTGCTTTTCAAGACACCCAAAGCACTTTACACCTGAGTCCATTATTCATTCACACCACAGTCACACACACACTGGTGGTGGTAAACTACCTTTGTACTAGCCACAGGTCCCTTGGAGCAGACTAATGGAGACGTGGCCACTATATTTATTGAATTACCGAATGGTCATAGAGTCACTAGAAGCAACTTTAATAATGATTGTAAAGTTCTTTTTTGTAGGACAAGGTTTAGTCAAACAGCCTTCTCAGTTAAGAGTTGCAAACTCTGGAACTCATTACCTCTTGATATTAAACTTATAAGTGACTATAATATGTTTACGAATAAACTAAAGATATCGATTTATGGTGTGGTTTATAAATATTATGTTTATTCTGTGTTGAATTTTGTTTTCATGGGTTGCTCGAGATTGATGTGACTAGGTTGTTTTATCGTGCTTGATTAGGTTTAATTGTACAGGGATGTTTTTATGTATTAATTGTACAGGGATGTTTATATGTATTAATTCTACGGGGATGTTTATATGTATTAATTGTAGAGTGATGTTTATATGTATTAATTCTACAGGGATGTTTATATGTATTAATTGTACAGTGATGTTTATATGTATTGACACCACCTACATTATATTTTAGCCATCTGTTATAAGCTCAACCAGGGACCGGAGTCAAAAATTAGCTTGAGCTACAAACTCTATATGCAGAACACCAGTTGCTCTCTTTGTACTGGAACTATGGTAATTTGCATTGTCCCTGTCAAATAAACTAATAAATAAATAAATAAAATATGGCACCCATACCACTATTATACATGCTTATTGCCCTCACACTGGATAGGCAAAGTGGGTAAAATGTCTTGCCCAGAGACACAATGGAAGTATACTGCCATGTTTGACTAGAATTATTTATTTCATGATTGACTTCAGCCATACAGGCCCCTGCTTAGATATGTGAATCACAAAGCTATGTAAGTCATGGGCGCAATCAGGCTCACATGCATGTGAAATCAATATTAATTCTGTTATCTGCGGGCCAAGCTCCATCCCATTGTTCAGCCATTCAGTCACATGTAACCTGCTTTAGCCTGATTGTGAACCTGACATGCACGATTCAGTTTGAGCTGGGATGAAGATAGCTTAACAATCACGGCTTATCTATGGTGAATGAGCGCCCAATGACAATTTTAAGGATTGTATGATATGTAGCTGCTTTGACAGAGCATATATTTCTATGAGTGGGAGATTATTTGACATGGCGCTCCCTCTTGTCTACATTTCCTCTTGTGTATTAACAAATAGAGGCTATGTAAACCTGACAGAGAGGTTGATGGGATGCATTCCTCGCTGTTTTGTTGCACTTAATATAATTACATCGTCGACATCTTGACGTTGTGTGCGCCCCGGTTTACAATATGATTGCTGTAATTCTGTTGATGGCAGTTGTCTCGAAGATGATTGCAACCATATTTATGAGAGTCTGATGTGAATACCAAAGACACAGAAAGAGAAAATAATTGTTGAGTGCAGACAAGAGTAAACCTGAGTTAGAAGAAAGAAGTAGGAGGGTGGGATGCTCCAAAAACCTGAAAGGAGCCATAAGACATTCCCATCCACCGCCCAACCCACCTGCTGCCGGACCATTACCATAATGAACTAGCACCCATCTCCATACAAACGACTGCTTTAAAGCTTTAAGAGCATCTGCGAGCTATAATGCAGCGTCTCCAAACTTTCTAAGATGACGTATTGATCGTGCCAATCAATGGGCCTAAAAAGCCATAAGTGCATCTGGTAACCGTAATGATGGCACTTAAAAGAAGAATGTATGTGTGCCGTATTCACTTAGCATTTGTTTTTGTGATGGAGACAGAAGTAGGAAACAGATCTGGGGATGGAATATCCCATTAACACTCATGATGTGTTGAGTGTGGAAAGTTTGAAGCATGAGGCAAAAGCATGTAAATTTAAAATTATTATGATTACAGAAACATCTAATTACAGAGCTGCAACACTGGCGTCTTCCTGGCTCCTGTCTCATTCTTAGTTTTCAATGGTACGGATGAATCTTTTAATCTCTTATTTTTTACTACTGAGCTTTGATGGAAAAAGTTTGCTTCAGTCAGTAGGGAATTTAGCTTCTGGTGGCGTTTGATTAAGTAAAGAAACAAACAAAACAAACAAAGCTAATAACTATACTAACTTTCTAGTTAACAACATGTAACGTGTGATACTAATTGTCCTAACTTTTGAGGGACACTTTTTTTCTTACTAAAAGCCCACCTGGCCCTGAACAGCTGGGTCACTCAAGGGCTCATTTGAGCTCATCAAACATTCATTGACCTCAATCTCCGTGCTTCTTTTTTTCACAATCCTTAAGCCCTTATTTGTAACAGTGTCCTGCCCCCACCCCCTTCCACAACTGCAAAGGGAGTCTTATAAATTCATAAAAATTATCATACATTTTTACACAGTGTTACAAATCTAATTGCTATACAATAGCTGTGGGAAATTCAGCGATTACCGAAAACAAGATTGATCTTGGGATACACCTTCCTCCAAGGGTTAAGGACTTCTTCTTTATGTTTGGAGGCGTATGTTTGTTTGGGAAGGAGGAGAAGTTCCTGGAAGCAGATGATGAGAACAGGAACATGAAGGCAGTATTAAGAAGAGAACTGCTTGCTTAGCCCTTCAACCTAATCCTGCCGAGATGGGCTCACTTAGCTTTTAGATATTCCACCACCCCAATGCCCCGAAGGCCTCTAGTGGCACATTCCCAGCCCATAGTCTCATGCATGTTTTAGCAGGGTTCACCTCAGGAGGGGAGTGGGGTTATTGACTGGTCTAGGATACACAACATGCCACAATAGAGATGAGATGGAATAAGAGCCCTAAAGAGCTTCCCTAAGGCAAAAAGAACTAACAAGCAGTGGCCGCCATATTTCATTCTCCCTAATGCCTGCATCTCCTCCTACAAGCTCTTTAGACCCCTAATACTTGAAGAAAAGTGGTTATTCCCCAGATAGCATCTATTTACATGTATGACATTGTCTAGACCCTGTTACAAGTGCTTCCTGTGATCCATAAGTACTCTTTAAATCCTAATGGGAGAGACTTAAGAACTCTCTTTTCCTTGGACCCACAACCAAAAAGATGAACAAATCCTTTTTAAAGCTACCATTACCATCAGGATTTTACTACATTTTTAACTTTGTGGTAAACATGCTGCAACTCATCATTCATCAAAATTGTTTACAGGAATCACAATTAAGCCCAACCCCCACAAAGGACTCTTTTATACCATTTTTATAGTAGTCAGAATTATCTCGAGGCTATGGTTTATTTTTTTTTACTGCAGTGATCAGTAAATGGTCTAGACATATTCAGTGCATTGACTCTGAAAGGTCAAAGGTTAAACACAATGGAGAGGAAAGAATGATTGGCCTCGGTGTCATCCCTGGGGTGACGCCGACTTGACACACTCCACCACACATAGGACACATATGAAATACTATAGGGCTTCATACATGCATGGCTTGTCTCCCCATTATCCAAACAATTGACTGTGTCACTGCAGTAATTGAGTCCTACACATAGTATTAGGAACATACATTTGATGATGTCAGCTGCTGGTCATGATCTCTTCATTAATGTGCCATTGAGGAATAGAAATGCTATTATTAGTGACATTTGAAAATAGTGGAACGATGAGTAATGGATCTAATTAATCTTAATCGATTCTTTTTAGTACATAATTACAATACTATGCATATGTTATAGACAATGGTTAAGCAATGTAATAAAGAAACAATGCTTTGAAAATAATGATCTTTAGTTGTTATTTGTGTGGTATCACAAAATGCAAAAATTATCATCATTTTGATCCCTGATGGTCACAGTAAAATCCATATTGCCCTTGCTTCTAGTTAGTAACTACAATATATTGATCTGGTTTTGGTTCACAAACCTGATCTCAACACCATTGAGTCTTATGACAGATTAACTAAATAAATAGCATTTTTTAACACTGTTTATCTAACAAAATGTCTTCAAACCAGACCAAAATGAGTGCCTGGGTGCTGATAATGGCATTTAATACTGTACTACATGGGCATCATGATGCATCTGACACAAAGGTGGTATAAGATGGTGTAGTACTTTTGGATTTCTGGCCTTTTGTCTGTCTGGAGTGCAAACAAGAACACAGCCACAAGACATATGACCTCAATTTGGTGACAGAAGTTGCCCGAGGGAAGGTGATGGGTTCAATAGCGACAGACAGATGCTTTGACACTGGACACAGCTCTTATTGACCACATACAAAGAGCGCTGCCTTTGTCCTTCATTCTATTCCTCCTACTCATCATCATGACACACCAATATCTATTTGTCAGGCTTTCTCTCATCTAGCTCCAAAAGTCATTAATGATTTGAATGCAATGAAACTAAATCTTCAAGTCTAGTCTTTGTTTAAACTTCAGACAGCTCAGAAAAAGCTCCTGGCCTTGTATGGTCAAAGTAATTTCCCGTAACTCTCAACATCACATTTTTAAATGAATTATTTGTTGATATTTAATACAATAAGAAATCTTGTGAACAAATAGTTTTGATTGAAACTTAGACATGTTTGCACAGCCACCCACTTACACAGCAGCACAGCTTCTCCGAAGAAGGAAGGCAGATCCAGGAGCAGATGCACAGGTATCTAATTGGGCCTGAGTACAGCTGTTACTGTTTATTACCCAGACATTGTGGAGATAAATGTGTGCAACACAGACACACAACATGCACAGGTCAGCCATTTGTTTCAGGTGGCTTCCCATGGGAACACCAGCAGTACATATTGTTTGAGTGGTGCTTGTAAGCCAACACAAAGACATCTTTATCATCATTGCAAAAGCAGTAACGTCCACCCTGTCTTCTATGGATATAGACATCAGGAGGGGCCATAAACACTGATCTGCATGATAGAAATTCACATCTTATTTCCATTGTCTCTCACACAACAGATGGCTTACTTTCTTGCTCCTATCGTTCCACTCAGTGTGTTTCATTTTTAACCAAAGTTAATCCTTACAAAGCTACACCTAATATTGGTACTGATTAACTGATTTACTGATGAGTACTGGTTATGAACAACTGCCCCCTACACAGCTGTATACATGCAACAAACTGTGATGCGTCAGGAATGGTCACACCTTCCTTAGACCACTTTCATAGATAGTGGCCTCTAGGCTGCAATTTTGAGGATGTTCTGACCCACCATCTAGCCATCACAGTCAACACATCCACCCCCAATATATCTCTCCCTCTAACAAATACTATGATGATGATATAAAGTGTTACTGCCTTCATCTCTTAGTAGTCATGTTGTGCCTGATTTATGCCTCTTGCATTGACGCAAAATAGACATTACTATAGACACATTCAGAACACCTCCTACACCTTTTCTCCCACATTATACAACTGTAAAATTTAGTGCCAAAAACTGCAAGTGTGAAGACAAATAAAGCCAGGGATGTCATTCACACATCAGCTAAACAGGCAGCGAGTGGTTAAAAACATTCCCATTACACATAATACCTTATATTTACACAAAATGTCAACGTGTGACTCATAACAGTGCATTGGTTTCTGTCACACTCTATAGTTCATATATTTAGTGTCAGGTGTCTTTATGGATATTGCAGCTGAGAGTTTGGGAGTGTTGAATATAAACATGCTTTCTATTCACTATCAGTAATTCCCACTGTGTCTGTATCTTATATTCTTTATTTTTGTTTATTCTCTGTCCCTGTCTTTAGGTGACAGGTCTCTTGCCGGTGTTTAATGCTGTCATGTTTCCTGTCTGCTCTCTGCCACCATCGACACTATGAAAATACACAGAGCAATGATTGGAAAGCTGCTCCTCTTTGAATTCTAACAGTCCTATGTTTACCATGGTGCCAGGCCAGCTTCTAGTGGTTTTGTAATTGTGGGCAGCTATCATGATTAACTTTGCCAAAATCCTAAACCCATCAAGCACCACCTGTTTGTAGTATGCAGGTATGATATATCACATTTATGTATTTCCACTTAGTTGCAGCTATGACCTACAGACATATGCACATACACAGACAACCAATTTAGAGTCACCAATTCTACATATCAGCTGGATGATGGGAAGTACCAAATGTTAACATGGGGAGAATATGCAGATTCCACCCAGAGAGATAGACTATGAAAGAGTGTTTGCAGTTTGAATTAAATACTGTGGGTTTTGCCTGTATTTGCCATTCTTAATACATATGATCCACTGTTTAAGACGTTATACACCACCTTAACTAGCCTAGTTTTGCACTATGTATTGAGAACGAGGCTTGCGTGATTGAAGTTCTATCACTGTTCTCAGCCTGAGCATGCCCCATAGGGGACCCTTGCTCTCTGTCCAACACAGGCTGGCTGGAGAGCTAACAGCTTTCTCTGTGCAGAATGCTTATTGTGATGTATGATTAACATGCACCCTAGCTAAATGATGGCCAATAGATCATTTATACTGTAGCTGGAGAGGAAAACCTCACAGAAATCAGTGGAGAGGCTGAGCTTGTTGCTGCCAAGGCTGCATCCATTTCTCTTTTTCTGTTACTACACTGTCTTTGTTATGAGGCCCATTGCAGTATAATGCAGTTTTCAAAGCCTATGCTTTTGTCTTAAAGGCAAGACCAGCATTAGTTTTTCTATTGACAGTGATAGAGATCAGATGTTGGTAGGACTGGCTTTATTGTACAATTGTTCTTGTGGTCAGTATTGTGAATATATATATATACTATCTATAGCATGTACTATACTCTATAGCATGTACTATATATGAACAAATGCATCTATTCAATCATCTTCCTAAAAATAATCTAAGGCATTGCTTGTGACTGGAGCTGTTCCTTGCTACTACATGCCTTAAGCAGGGTCAGTTACTTGCAAGGCTAGTATAGAAACACAATCACACACTGACTATCACATTAATTTACTTTATTTAGAGTCAAAGATATTCCAAACTCATTTATACCTTTGAACAGTAATACGGGGAGGACACGCAGACTCAAACTTCTGTAACATTTGGCCTAATATTGAACCCAGAACCTCCTGGGCCATGCACCTCTAACTGAGCCCCCACTTTGGCCTGTGTCTCCTTCTTTCTCACTCCTCTTCCTGGTGTGTAATGCTTCTGAAGACAGCCTCATTCCATAAGGAACCTCAAATGAAAAGATACTACCAACCCTTTCTCTTTGCCGCCGCACGGCTCACTATAAATGCTGACAAGAGACTGCAGTACTGTCTGTGACCTTTAGCAGAGCTCTTAGAACGCACATACACACATCCCTATTACTGGCAGTGCCTTTGAATCAGCAGAGTCCGCGGCGGTGTGGAGGAATTTAATGACACACAATGTCGCTTCGATTTGAGCACTCCCCGGCCGGGCGACCAGGTGCACCATTTGTCCTTTATTCAGAGGAGAAGGAGGGGCTCGAGTAGCTCTTTTAGAATGAGTTTCGGGCTGATTGCCCAGCTCCAGGAAAGTGAGAAAATGAGGAGGTGAGTGGGTGAGGAAATCTAGTCCAATGTGAATAAAAATAAAGAATGTTATGGGCTTTTTCTGGAGATGCCATCAAAACGCCATGCCTTTTATTCTCGCACTATGTTTGAATGATCTGATATGCTGAGGCACCGACCTTCTCAAAAGCTGAAAATGCTTGGTTTCACCTTATAGGACATAGATGAATAAATCTCATAGATGAATAAACACCACCTTGCTGCACCTTCCCTTAGTTTTTCATTTCCTGTAGTGGTGAAGTAGGCATGGACAGAAGGGGGGGGAGGGGATGTGCACCAAATAAATAAGTAAATAAATAAATAAAAGGTAAACTAAGCTAAACAAAAACATTAGCGTCATTATCGATTAAGAAACGCTTGCAAAGGCTCATTTAAATTCAATCACATTTTTGGCCATAAAGTGCCCATATTTAATGAGGCTTGGGTGCCTATCTGGCCTTGTGACCTATCTGGCTGTCTCCGAGGCATGGTGGATTAAGTATCAGAAGAAGTTGTCCCTATAGAGTAGATCCTGTATGAAAATAGTAGCCAGCCTGCTTTGGGTTACCATATATAGGCCCCCCCTGTTCCTCCAATCAATAAATAATGGGCTGAGGTGGTGAAAGTGAGGGACTAACAGATTGTGAGAGCGAATTTGCTGCTGTGTTGTGCATAGCAATGAGAACCAGTGGGATCTGTCACCTCCCAAGACAACAACATGACAGAGGCAAGGCTCAGGAAAACATCAACAATGGCGAAATCTAGAAAAATGGCAAAGAAAAGCTGTATGGTAAATCAATCCGATTGCGCCCTATAGAGGAGAGACTGTGGGAGATAAATGTCCTATTATTAAGAACAGGGACACTTCAAAGTCACTGCAAATTACAATGGCTAACAGAGAACATGGCAGAGGAGACGGTAACATGGAAAGAGACATAAATAAATGAAAAGGCCCATATTGTTAAAGATTAATAATCATACAATATATTTCTCTGACTGGCTGTTGTAAAAAGCCCTTTATATGGCCTGCTATTTTCCCCACTTCCATCTACTTCTTTAGACCAGCTGCTGTTACTGTCAATTATATCCTATTGACAGTTAATTACAGGCGTATTAAGAGCAGTCATTAGTCGCTGTGCAATAATGTTTCCAATTCTGCAGGTAATTTGTTTCAGCCACAGTCAAGAGAGTGAAGGCAGCGCTCAGACAAAACAAGAAGCGCTCGAGCCCTCTTCTCGGAGCTCCCTTGAGTATCTCAAGTATACCACATGAACTCATTTACATTGTCACTTGAATATGAGCATATACACACTCAACAGTGTACAAGTCTTCCAAGTCCAAGTGTATGCTTAGAGCAGTTTTTCACTTGGGAGATTCACTTTCCCCTGGCACAGAAATGTCAGCTGTGGCTTGTTGAAATGACAGCCATCTGTTGAACCTTAATCACAATTTCCATATTTTTCTTCATGTACTGTTATGTGTCTTCGCTCCCGCTCGTCTTCCCCCTGTCCGCCCCCAGTCTCATTTGCAGGGTTTAAATGCTAATTCATAAAATGGAGAGTATTCTCGGGGAGGCCACATATGTTGTGAATGTGAAATATGATGATGAAATAAGTGGCTCCCAGTAGATCTCCACGAACTCTTCGCAGGTCTTGACCCACGGGCAGAATTTTGATCTATGTGGAAATGGAGTCTGAAGGGTCTGGTTTGTCAGCCCTATTTAGGACCAGTCCATGCATGGTGAAGACTGGCACTGGGCCTGTAGCTTTTTAAGGATTCTGTCTGGCGTTTAAGAGAGGGCTCCTCTCATCATTTGCCAGGGGACACCCTTTGGTGGCTGACACACAATGAATGTGTTTTTTCCAGAGGAACCAGTCTGTTTTTTATTTGGTCATGGCCAGCTGCATCGATGACTCTCTTTTCTTTAGTGGCTATAGGGGATGGTAGGCTCCAGATGACTAATAGCTTTGGATATATATATATTTCCAAATTGATGTTTTTTCAAATTAGTGTAGAAATGTTAATAAAAATTCCACTTGTCTTTATCATTTTATGATGAGATCCACAAACTGGCTTGTCGTTTGAGACCCCTGCGCTGTTGTCTCTCAGTCTTGCTGTGGGCTTTTATGTGAAGACATGAAATATTTGGTTTTCATTAAGTGCACTTTGTATTCTAACTCTTTGCACCATGGGTTTACTCACTTGTTTGCCATTATACAGTAAACGTTTCCCATAGGCAGGTGGGGAACAGACTCTGTTTAGGGCTGCTCTGTCTTGGCCTTTTATCTGTAATCCCAGTGATGTCTGTCTGAGCGCCAGTCTGCATTGTTGCTTCAGATTTTCAAACAGCAGCCTGAGAACCTTGGGGCATTTAATGGCATGTGTAAGATTTTTCAGAGCTTGTCATCCTTGGTGTATTTACTGGAAACACAGTCTATCTGTGTCTACACACTTCATATGCCATCCCTACTGTTTTAATAGACTGAGCGTATAGCTCTCAGTCTTTCTTAGTAAAAGAAAAAGAAACCAAAGGTTGTCCTGCTTTCTCTGTACACAACTGCCCCTGGGACCTGTATAATCCTGCCCATTACATTTTAAACTAATTACTAGCTTTTTAATGCTAAAAATTATTAATACTGACTGATGCTACAGTAACAAGAGGAGTAAATGTAAACGGTGGACCAAAGACAAGGTGTAAAGACCGCACCCTGAATCTGGCGCTTTGAGATAAAATTCCACTTTGCTTTTCCGCTTTCAGCTAATTATCACGGTAGCCTTGCCAGTCCCTAAACCAAACTCATTCTATCAGCGATACGCCTCTAGAGACACAGCCCAGGCACAAGCACTATTAATATTTATGTAGATGTGTGTGTTTAATTGCGAGTGGGTGTTTTGTAGTCACACACACACACACACACACACACACACACACACACACTGATGAAGGTAGCTCACTATTGTGCAGTTTGTCCAGCAGATAGTCAGGAGGGAGTAGTGGAGAATAGAAAGCAGTGCAGTAGCAGCAGCAGTTGCCCTGTGTTCCCTGTGGATAGTGTTGATTAATGAATCACATCTCTCCATTCCTGAGGCTGCACTTTCACATTAAAGCCAGAGTGCCAGACAGCCGCGTGCCAGCCTGCTGCATTGGCACTATATGGTGTCACTGCTAACTGAGACTGAGAGTTTGAAATTATTGTGACTATGAGTGGAAAATACCTGACAAACACAATGCTTTGGAGTCTGTGGGTGTTTTATGTCTAGCACAAACAGCCCCCTGTGGTATGTTTCTCAATGAGCCTGACATACAGTATGTGGTTATTATGTAGAGAAAAGAGAGCACTTTAGTTTTGACTTGCTGTTGGTGAATAATTTTTGCTCAGAATTGATTATTTTGTGTTTGTTTTTTGTCCAATTAGGGGCCTTTCCCTAACATGTTCTTCTCTACTTTTCTTCCATGTCTGTGCTGCCGCCGTCAAAATGGATCTGTCAATTCAAGGTATGGCACACTCTATTCTCTAATCCTTGTACAGCACGGTTATTTTTGCTTCATATTTTTGCATAAATGCCATTTATTTGGGACTGGGACTGGCTCAAATAGTACACTTGCCGCAAGATCCAACCACAAGAGGTCACAATCTTGTGGCTAGATTTTTTAATTAAGAGAACAATATTTGATTCTATTGAAAGTGAATATCAGAAAGCTTTCTGACCAGTTGCTCCTGACAGTTGAACTCCTACCAGACAAAATGTAAAAGCCGACTCACACATGATTTAAAAGCCGATAATGAAGCAATTGAGTTAAATGCTTTTGGGTAAGGAGTATGCATCACTGTCTGAATTACTGTGCCACCTCAGGTCATTTTCAGTGTTATCATCCAGATCTCAAGTGGAAGACTATTGACCTTTTGAGCTCTCTAGATTCTCTTGTACAATCACAAAGAAGACGTTTAAGCTCTTAGCTAGACTTTTAGCATGATATTCAGTTGCTGTCTCTGGGCGGAAACTGTGTCACATGATGAAAAGCACTTAATCTGTCAGGTGAAGTCAAAAGGCTACATGTGTGTTTAGTGGGAGAATGTGTGTGATTGTATTTCTCTTTGGCTTCAGTAGACACATCTGGGCTGAATCTCTACTTTACCTCAATTTCACTCATATTCTCTTTTACTCTTTGGCTCTTTGGTCATGTCTGGCAGACTAACCTCCTTTAACTGCCCACACCCCGCTGTGCCATTGTCAAAAGCTCTTCCAAGTCAACCTGACCAGACCTGCCCACTGCAGCACACAGCCATTCAAGCCCCTCTTAGGCACAACTGTCTGCACTATAAAATTTGAGTTAGTTAACCTAACTTCAACAATAAACCAGTTGCTTCAGATTTCTTTACCCCAAATATACAGCTTAAAGCAATTCAAGCTCCTGTCATTGGGGTAAGCTCATTGTACCCACAGACCATCTTCAACCATTGTCTGCACTGTAAAAATGTAAGTTATAACCATAAAAATCGAGTACAGATTGCCTTTCTAATGCCAACGCAGATTATCATGAATATAAAAACATATGGCGTAATTTCTCAAATGTAAATGATTACTTCAAACCTGTACTTTCAACTGCTTTTATTTTTAAAGTGCATTTTTACAGGTTAATACAAAAATAAATAAATGCCATTGCAATTTTACAGTGTATCCGTCATCCACTAACATACACTGTCATCTCAGCACACTGTTTAACTGCTCATGTGATGATATTGTAATGCATGCTAATATACGCAGATGAGATGTGTAGCAGTAGAAGCACCACATGTCCCAGCATGGTGCCACAGGCTGGTGTGATCACTCCTTACCTGGACATGAGGCACCGCAACAGCAGGCTGGCCAGCTGGAGGTGGAGCCCAAAAGAAAGGTGCCTGATTAAAAGGCAAAGATAAAAAGTAATCACATTTTTAATTTGAGATAGGAAGCCGTAGCGAGACTTTTACTGCACAAAACTTGAGCCTGGACTGTCAATTCAAACAGTCTATATTAAAAATACCCAACTATCCCCGCTAATCTCTCTTTGGGCTTTATTTATTGTTTACATTTTTCAGCCAAACTGTTATTTTTGGTGTCATATTCTAAAAGTCGTTTGTTACTCATTCTGGTCTATGTCCTGACTCTTGGTTAGTGTGGTCTTGACTACAGCTCCATACACGATCCGCCTTGAAAGGCTATTAATTGAAAAGTGCGATGTATGATTTAGTCTTTCCTGTTTAGATGCATTAACATCACTTTTGTCATGCCGCCACTGGCTTTGAAACTGCCACATGGTGAAAGTTGAAGGTTCGTCATGACACAGCACCTGTCCATTTTACCTGATGCATTAGAAGTCATTTACAGTATTTGCTGACTCACTGATTCCCTTCGCCTCTACTACTGTCATAGTATCCTGACTGACAAGACCTGACGTGCTGAGGTCATGTACACACTCAAATTCTCGTAGACACACACTTGTATATACACAATCTTACACTTAGCACACACAAACCTTGAGGTAACACCATCTGCACCGTCAGCTGTCAGAGTTTATTGATTCATAAGTCAGTGGAACCTGTGAAATGAGTCACCTTTTACTGCTAAGCATCGATCATTGTATAGAATGGTGACAAACTGGCAACTTCAATAAGGCCTTTAGTAAGACAGTCGGATACACAGTTTACATAGGGTTTGGCTTCTGACACTTCTGTATGTCGAATTTTTTGATTTACAGTTGAACGTCAGGATTCAACTTTTTCTTTGTTATACTGTTGTGTTTGTGTTTTTTGGTAAAAAAAAAATAGATCAAACTGGATTGCTCCGTCTAAATACAAAAAAGCGGTGGAACATTTTTCCCTGCTTAGGTGGTCTTTCTGTTCCTGATGAATATTCAGTCTTTCGCCCACCGTCTTTGTCTAGTTTCCTTTCTGAGCAATGGGCTTTTTCTAACCACATAAGTAGGTATTGAAACACCCATCGACATGTTCACTTTGAGGATAGTGGTTGGTTTAGCAGCCTGATGAATATTCATTCACACCTGCTTCCCGCAAAGTTTTATTTGCTCCATGTTCTTTTGGTGTTCAGACAGAAGTTTGGATCTGATCTCTTTTGTGCTGATGTCAGTTAATGTTAGTTAATGTGTGTTTAATAGTGTCTGTGTGTGGGTGCATCATGATCTTGCCAGGCAGCTCTCTTCAATGTCTTTTGATTCTTCACATTTTTACCTGCATATTATTTGGAACCTGAGAAAAATGTAAGCATAGACATTTTTATTCCAGTAGGTGCTTACAAGTCCTGCCCGTCTAAAATAGTGATGGTTACGATCTGGGAGCTCTCTGATTTGTTTTACTTGCTAATAGCACAGCCATTTCAGCAGCCTGTGTTCTCCCGCCAGCTCTGGGCTGTAAGCAGCTTTAGACTGTGTCTCGACTGATCTCGACCTGAAGGAAGTCTGTGATGACACCACGAGACAGCTGTGATGCAACATCAGTGAACTCTTTAGAAATCACTGTGGGCTGTAGTGGCTGATAGGATTACTATTTGGTGAGAAGGTTTTTGTGGACTGAGAGCTGCCCCAGGCTGGAGGTGTGTGTGAGCGCATTATGTATGTACTATGTGCCAAAGCTTTGAGTTGAATGATGATCTGAGACTGTTGGCTCAGGCCTGTGTTATTTTGTTGCATAGAGACATAATATTCACATAAAAAATGAAATAGGTAGTTGGGTTTAAGCCATTATCAAACAAGCATGGCAATTATAGATGAAAAGGCCATGTATTGACTTGCACAAGTAACATCATAATAATAACACTAATGGGAGAGTACATGTTTTTGTATCACTGTGGGTCTGTGTAAGCATTTATTTGTCAATTGAAATAATCAGTGGACTTTAGCTTCTGTGCTCAATTTTTTGTGAAGATGGTCTTGTCAGGTGCAGTCAGACTTCAATCACTCATTATTACCATGACCTAATTCTGATTGGACAGGGGTGAGCTCATGTATCAATACAGCTTTATTTGTCTCTAAACACTGAATGTGTCTTCATTACGCACAACTTCACCTTTAGTTATAACAGGGAAACAGCAATAATATGGAATCACCTCCGTCCGCATCCGCGCCCTCAGATCTTACGCGTTAACACAATAACTGAATGGATTGCAGTTTCAACTTTTACACACAGGTACATATCATGGAGACGCCAAACTGGATTGATTTTGATACTTCTACGATGAATAATAATTAAGTAATGAATTAATTAATTCCCTTAAGCTGTGTTTTTACAGGATCTTTTTCAACTTTTCTGGACAGTTGCATATCATGAACACGCTGAATTGGATTGAGTTTGGTACTTCTACAATTAATAATAATTGATTAAATAACCAAATTAATGCCTTGAAGCTCCTTAATTGAGCCATTAATCCTGCTGAACATAAACGAAATCTCATGAATTGTGATCCGGTCTAGTGCATATTTAATGTGCATATGCAAATTACAGAGCTCAAATAAAGAATGCCTTTGTAGCGCCCCCATGTTCTCGACCCTATGAGACTCACTTACTTTGGCAGGAAGTCGGCCATTTTGGATTGAATTTGGGAGGTAAGGTATATCTGACAGCCTCTAACTTGCACATACTTTGCCCGATTAGGCTCAAACCTGAAACACCTAATTACGCTTCGGCCCTGAACACATCTGACTAATTTGATGCCAGATAGCGCAATAGCGCCCCCCATAGACTGAAAGAAGAATGTAGTTTTAGGGAAATTTACTAAATTGGGCAAAAACATTCTTCACAAACGTCCAGACAAATCAAAAAAGTTAAATTGACCTTTCCCATGTTTGTCATGGTTTGGGGCAGAGCCTCTTAATATCTCCTTAACAATATTAAAACCATCACACGATGTCTGTTTAAGGTGCCAGTTGGTGCCATAGCAGTTGTGGCAGACCTATGGGGCTGTTTCGCCAAAATACACCTAGTTGATGTTTTATCATAAACACATCACAAATATATCATTTTTTAAGTGACGTAATAATCCACAGGACATTGTCTTGTCTTTTGGTGTTTCCACTTTCCATTTACTTCTACCTTGCTATACCCCGCAGAAGATTGCTGCTATTCGGATAAAGTGCACCCATGTCCTGAAATATCTCCACTTCTCATATGCTCTCATTCCCACTCCAGGAACCAACATGGCGGCCAATTACGCTGGTAGACAATGCTCACCATAAATCATCCATTGGACTGTCAGACACATGGGGACTCAGCACCAGAGGAAACATGTTCCACTCACTTCTCTCCTCTCTTTGTTCCTCTCTCTTTCTATTTATGAACCAGGCTCAAAAAGGAAACAGCATCACACTAAATGTTCACTTTTGATATATTGATCATGGTTAGTGAATTTTACATTCATTTGTCATTGTCACTTTTTCATTGCCTTCACTAAAGAGCATTTCACCAGTTTAGTCCAGGTTTGTGAATTGGCTTCTAGTTTGGATTTTACTCACCTTCTGGTGCTTTTGCTGTTTTGTAAATGAGCAATGCCATCCTGGAGTAGTGTTTTGATTGAGAGTTTGAAGTTTTGTGTTTAGTATGTGTACATTTTAGAAGACAGTTGAGTATTGAGTGTGTTGACTGTTGAGTTCTGATAGTGGGTCACTATTTTCCTTGATTATTCACTATTCACATGAGTGAAGTTATTACATCCTTACAGTTGATATACCAGCCGACCTCTAGGTCATTCTCACAGTGTTTCAATTCTTAGTAATGTGAGATATGTTGTATGCTATAAACATGTCTTCTATGATATCTTAACTTGGTTTCTCAGTATACTATGAAACCATATTATATACCATAGATGTAGTAGTCTAATACAGGATGCTGGTAATTGGTTTAAGTCTATGTGAGCCGCAGTAATGACGGGATAAGGGAGCTGTCAGAGTATGTGTCAAAATGGGATTGGGTTTAGACTTGGTTTGGAGGCATTAGAGGACGTCCCTTGATGTGATTCTATCTGTGTCTATGTGATTTCCTCTTGTCATGCAATACCTCAAATCTGAACCACAATCAGCTGCAGAGATCACTGTGATGCCTGGCTGTAGAAGCATAAATAGCCAAGATGAATGAGGCTTGGGTTGTGTGTGTGACGTGGTTATCTGTGCATGTGCATGGATGTTGCATCTATATATGCTTGATATGGATCTATACACTCTGTGACAGCCAATATAAATCCTTTTATGAACATCTTTATCGGTGTGATGGGAGTGCTGGCACCATAGCCCTGTGCAGGTCAGATTGTTGCATCAGTGTGACAGCTCTACCGTTACTTGTGGCTCCAACCAACCAAGATGGAGATAGACTTTATTACTGCCTCCAAAGCTACATAAGCTTTTCATTTATATGAAATATAGGAAGGATTAACTGTAGCACAACATGTTAAATTACTGACAGACTAGATTACTGACTGAGGAAAAGTTAAGTTATACTTTATTGATCCCAGTAGGGAAATTCATTCTCTGCATTTGACCCATCCCTCAGTGCCACTTGGGCAACCTAAAGCAGTGGGATGCACCTAGCTGGAGGATTAGCCTATTGTGCATGTTTTAGGTTGATGCGGGAAACCGGAGTACCCGGAGGAAACCCACCCAGACACGGGTAGAAACATGCAAACTGCATACAGAAAGTCCCTGGTGCCCGGTCCGGGACTCGGACCTGGGACCTTCTTGGCGGTGAGGCGACAGTGCTAACCACTGCAACACCGTACAGTTTATGAAAAGAAAGTTAACTGGCACATATTAAGCAATAATACTAATAAAACTATATCATCATATGAGACTCAGAAAAAACAATGTTGATCATACTTCTCTCTCATCACACTATCAAATCAATACTCAGCTTTTGAATACCCAGGAGTAGTAAGACTCAAAGCCAGATATAATAAGGACATCTATCTACTCAAGAGTGGAATAAAACAATATAAAAAACATAACATTTCAAAATCAAGCAAATCACTTGAGCAGTTTGTCATCCCCTCTTACAGTTCATAGTGCTAGTAGACGATGTGCAGGTGGACTGTTTCCGCTCTCTCTCTCTCCCTCCATCGTCCAGGATGTACCAGTCCTTGTTGCCATGGTAACACGGGGCGAGCCAAGTACTGCAACACAGGGATGTTGGAAGCAACATGGAAAGGCACCACAAGGTCCAGAGGGATCCACGCCACCATTTCAGTTCTCTGTGGGGAAGAGGGTGTTCCCCCAAGGGTCAGTATCAGAGGGTCCATAGATTTCAGTCAAATGCTCACTGTCCGGGACACACACTATCCCTGCAGACTGCTGAGTGGATGCTGTACATTGTTGCCTGTGTGCAATAAGGAGAAACAGAAACATAAATAATGATATATATTTTGAAAACCTTCTTTATAGCTTTCTCTTTGCACTCATTTCACATAGAATCAAGTTTCAGGATTGAATTAAATAAAAACATTGGTACGTATTTGCAAAATGGTGGAAAGTCAATTTAGCATGATACTTTTAAAATCATCTATATAGATCAATATACATTTTATCTTTAATGGGGTTTGATGCTGTGTTTCACTTTGCGTTCTTCATCCTCTTTTTTCAGTCCCTTGCACCTGGTCTCTGTGAAAGCCATAAACGCTTTTATAGTTTATTCTCGTGGCCTCGCTTGTGCTTCTCTGTGTTTGTTTGTGTAAAAGCTGCTGGGGGATAAGCTTATTAACACCACCAAGCAAAAATGGGGCTGTTAATCAGATGGCATTTCAAGCACAGTTGGAAGTGTGTGTGCTCTTGTTTGGCGTATAATATACTTTCAAACAGACAGGCCCACAGTCAGAACAACCTTAACAGCCAACCAAGGCATTCATTACCAAAAGTGGGCAGAATAAAGACAATGCTGTTATTCTTTATAGCAGAGCTGACATAGATGATTAGTATATTCAACCATAGGACTGTGCATTATTATGGTGTAGTGTGCAACATTATGGTCCCATGTTAAAATGCACTCTGTTTAACACATGCAATCATGAATGGAGACACACTGACATAAATGAGTTAAACACTGTTTGTATTAAAAGCCTGTTTAACTAAATGAATTACTTAATCGAATAGTCATGAATTAACATAATGTTTTAGAGATTCCATCAGAGCAGGCTTTGTCTTAACAACAGATCAATTTTTACTTTGTTTAATGTTTAAACTCTGACTATCTTTTACATGTGGCCAAATGCATGCTGATAAAGCAGAGTAACTGAACGCACCCTCATTCAGACACATAGACGGAGAATTAACCCTGTGAAGTGAGGGATAAATCAATGGTAATTACTGCTGTGTCTAATCAGTTTTTTTATTTTCATGTGCAATAGTCGGGTGCAACAGACAAGACAAAAGGAGGTTTGCATGCATCTCTTCCTCTCTTGCTTCTAATTACAAACATATCCAATTAATTACACTAGTCCTGCTTTCATCTGTGTGAGAGTGTGAGAGGGACAGATGAGAATGCAAAGTAGCAGAGCAGTGGCATGAAATGTGCAAAGATTAAATTAATAATTAGATACAATTAGATATAGTCCCATTTATGATTGTAAAGATCTCCCTTAGAGTGGTTGCTTAAGACGGAGGGTTAACTAAAAGTACATGTGTGCCATGTTGCTGTGGTCCCACGACATATACGCTGAGTGTCCCCAAAGGTCTGTCATCTGTCAGCTTTGTACCTGATCATGTGTGCATTACATTGTGTTGCATGGATCTCAACTGCCTTTTGCTTCCAGAGTACTCTTAATGTTCAACATAAAACCCCACTCTTACTTTACACATATTATTTTATTTATTTGAACATGGTGTTAATCAGCATAAACCTGTATGGATACAACTTAAAAGCTCTCCCTTAAGGGTATTTCAGAACAATAATGCAACAGATATCCTGAAAGTTTAGTGAATGCTAACTTTTTTTAGATTTAAATTTACTTATGTCTATATTTCTTGTTAAACTACAAATTGTAACAGTATGTATTGCACATTTCACTGTTGCATCAGTCTTTACCTATACATATTGAATCTCATATCCAAAGATGCCTTCTTTTGTTTTATGGTTATTGTTGAGTTATATCACCTTTTCTCTCCATTTTTCTCTTCCTTTGAGGCATTTGTCCTATTTCGAAGTGAGGAAAATAAAAGCCTTTGGGCCTTGTGTTTTTCAATTACACTGGGTGCAGAGAGCAGGGGGAGCTGGGGATGGACTACATGAAGGCAGACATGGAGGTGAACGCAGGCTGTCTACTATAGTGGTGTGTGAGTGTGCCCTCCGGAGGCTGCCCAGGTAAAGCAGAGGCGTTTGTTCTTATTTAGCGCCTGTAGCTGCTGTGATTTAGCCTGCCCTGGGACATTTGGGCCTGAGTACAGAGGGAAAAGCCTTGTACAGGAAACATGAGCAGAATAAAATAAAAGAGTGCATTGTGCAGTGTTTGAAGTATACTGGACAGGAGACTTTTTATATTCAACAGTATTATGTATGAGATAGGGACAGTTTGGCAGCTTTTTGCTTTTAAATATGACCATGGAGCTGTTTGATTGACTGCAGTGGCTCCCTGCCTCATGGATGTGTCGGGTAATGTATGCGTGAGAAAGACGAAACCAGACTGACAAAGCCTAAGTCAATGTCAGGCTCTGTAGTGACAGTAATGATTGTGCTCTGTGCCCCCCGACACCCTTAGGTCATAGCATCGCGCAAAGTACTACACCATAGGCATTTTTGCCCCAGGGCCAAACGTCTTTTTCTGTGAAACGCTTCTCAGTCTCACCCTCTTAATACAAAACCACCGTGAAGTAGTCTCAAGCCTGTATCAATGACTCCTCTTCATGAACTCCTCCATTATAACCAGCTCAATAGGCATAGCTTCACACTTCTTTGGCCGGTCAAGTTCCTCTTTTATGAAATCTTTTTTATCACTGACACGCATAGAGCATCAGTTCAAGGTTATTTGTGTTTCTTCCTATCACAGAAGGTTGATTAGCCATGCATTCTTTTTCAATGTGTGTGTATGTGGAATGTTGAATCCTAAAGAATCCTTTGTAGTCCGTATCTTCAGTTCTGACCACCCTCATGACCTGAAGTGATGAGGGACAGGCCTTTTGTCCAGCCCGGAGTACTGACTCGGACCCCCTGCTGCGGCTCCTGTTCTCTTTGGCCTCCGCATTTTGTGCATCCTGAAAAATTGGGTTTAGCACATTCTTTTGAGAAAGGTGTCTTTGGATCTTTGGGCGCTAAGCACAGATCAACACCTGCATCCGTAAATGTACGAAAAAGATACAGGCTTTTGATCTCTGCACACACCATCAGAGCCCCACAGATCCTCTCCTTTTACACTGTCCGCTATGGTTCACCGATTTTCTTCTCTCCCCTCTACCAGCAGGGTCTTTGTCCTTAGGTAATCCCCTAACGACAATAATTGTTTAAAAAATATAAAAGCCACAAAGCCATAAGTAGAACCAAATATTTTCTAACACAGTTCTGAACCAAGACTAAACCAGGTCCAAACCGAGCCTCAACCAGGTCTAAGGTAAGATATAGTTTAATGTCCCAGTCGGGGTGTTTTTTAAATGACCGCATTTCTATAATTCTGTGTAATAATAACAAAACATTACATTTATTTTCTCTCCTGGTAAAGTGGTCACTAACAACTGGCCTTTTACTGCTTTAGTTTGTATATATGACCCAGCACCCATATTCTTTCTCGTGCTCTGTTAACCATTCCTTTGGCTGACTTTTCTTTGAAGAAAAATTTCTTTTTTTTACCCAGAAGTCATAATAATATTCCTATCAGCAGGTAATTACAGTTCCTTCAATAGTGCGTTAATCCACATGTGCCCTCTGTGTTATCAGGGTGCATACCGGGGGAGCTTTGGAGGTAGGTCCATAGACAGGCCTAAATTGTTCTTTTATTCTGACAAAAGAGGAATATAATGAGAGGTTTGCCAATACACTTTTTTGTGTGTTTCTTCCAAATACACACCTCCCATCTATGGTTGAACAAATTGGTAAAGCATACAGTACATGTTGAGTATTGCGATAATGACATAACAGGTAATGTTTAGAAATGCATTTTGACATTTGACTCTGGATCAAATATAGAATAAAACCTAAAAGAAAAGTCAGGACCAAAGCAGGACTAAAACAGGGCTAAACCGGGACTAAACTGGGGCTGAATGAGGGCTAAAGCAGGGCTAATCCATAGATAAACTATAGTTCTTTCTTTTAGTTCAACAACAAATGTGTGATATATTGTGCAGCCCTATTCCCATCAGAGCCATATCTTACTGTATTTCTCAATACTGGTGTATTAGAATGTCCCTAAGCCACAGCGCTGGTGCCCTGTCCCTGGGCCCAGACCATGACACAGTTGAGGGCGGAAGAAAGAGCCTCTGGTCCTGCCTCATTAAAATGGTAAAGAACTTTTAGAGGATAGAAAAACTAATCCTTCTCCCAGTTCCTTCCTTGAGTCGCCAGTCCCCAGTCTTCAGACCCCTAAGCTATCCCCACTATATCTGTAGATGACGAGGCGCGCCGAGAACATCGCCCCAGGGATATGGAAATGATTGGGTTGAACTGGGACAGTTTAAGATGTCTGGGTGAAGGACATGGGTTTAAGTATCCAATAGATGAGAGGTTTATTGATGGTGAGTGCGTTGGTCCTTTAATGATCCATACTAGTAAGAGCTCAATCCATCATTGCCACTGGATCCAGTCATGGGACAACACACAAATCAGGATAGTTCCTCTCCCCAGTTCATCAGTGAGTGTAGGCTGCTCATATCTTTTTGTCTCTTCATGCTAATCTGAGACAACAGTTAATGACGATGATTTTAAAGCACTGCTACTAATCTGCATTACAACACTTGTTCAGACGTACTGTATGTGATATCAACTATCCCCAGACTGATTAACATAAGTCGAGTTCATGCTCCAGACTGGCCCACGGTATAGGGTAATGCATGTATTTGAATTATACATCCAACCGAAAGTGCATTTGCAGTGAGTGAAAAGCGACCATTGCGGCAAACACACAGAGGATCAGTCATTTAGTCAGGACCTTTATGGCTTGGCTTGTGAAGCAGGGTAAGAGAAATGTTTTAATTTCCCAATAGACTGGTGTTACACAGCGTCTCTGAGCTGCGACAACATTAATCCCTTTTACTGTGAAGGCAAAATGACACCTCTCAGAAAACAGGCACACTATTTTTGTGGTAGTGTGTAATTGCATTTATTGATCGCTATTTAAAACACCACCGTCCCGGCAACTTAATAACTTATTGAATGACTCCCCAATTAGCCCTACATGTACTGGTTTAGGCAGTTTTGGTTTCACTAATGCACTATCCAGAACAATGTAAAAATGTGTGTGTACAGGCTAATGGATGGGCCCGATTCAATGTGCCCATTCAGCAGGTCTGCTATGGGACAGATAATGAAAGAGAAGCAGACCAAAATAACCAGGGAGGGTTAGTGTGAGAGAACAGGGTGAGCGAACTGTCTGTGTCCACAGTTAAAGCACTGAGGTATGACGCAGATTATGCAATTAAATCACTCAAAAAGGCTTCACACCCTCTGGCTAAAACTCTGAGAAGGAGACCCTATACCAGTCTCTTTGGATTGTGGTAATGCGATGTGAGTTTGATGCTTTGACTGGCATGTAGCTAGTGTACGTCTCTGTGTTAGCCCAGTGACTAACTGGCCATTGTCCACGATGACGGCCATCGTTTCTGGCAGAAGCTCCTGTCACTTCTGACCTATAAGAAGAATATGCAGAAGTAAATGAATGCATAATGTCCAGTAACAATAGTTTAATTTCCATATAAGGATTTTTCAATAGAAAACTGAAGAAAAGAATGTGTTATGGGCAGACTTATTGGACTGGCCTCAAATATATCCACATGATATTGCACACAGAAAAGCTCACACTGATAGTAGCTGTACTGTCAGATGGCAGCCGGCCAAGGCCATAGTCATAAAGCATAGACAGTGGATGACAGCAGTAAGATTAAAAGGTGCCAGAGTGGTGAGTACGGCCCAAAGACTGGCAGCTTCATAAATATCAGATGCAGGGATACCCCTAATGCTTGGGAGCACCATATCATCACATAGCCATCATCCAGAATGGACCTGGCACAATGAGATCTGTCTTTGAAGGAGAATGTAAAGGAAGGTTGAACGCCTATTGTGACAACAGTGGCACATACTCATACATAATTTGTAGACCAAGCATTGAATGATGGCCTTTCACTTACTGGTAACTGGATTTCTTTGGGTCAAATCAGTTTACGAGTAATATATTTACTTTGTTTATGTTTCTGTCTATATGTGATTCATTTGAATTGAGGATATAATATCAGAAAAAAACGAAAATGTACTCATTAAGAAAATATGGTTATAACATTATTTTAGGTTACAGACTGTTAGACTATGTAAATGTTCCATAACATTACTACAATACATCTAGGTTTATGTGTCATGGATATTGCTTTTGAAATGTGTGATGCATTGTGTAGCGCTTGAAGAATATACCAAAACCTGATGGGTAAACAGAATTTACACAAACATGAAAAGCTCTGGTTATTTGGCGTTTTCTACACGGACAAATGCACACGTGCTAAGAAAATGTGATTCAGTTGGTACAACCAGGCCTTGAAGCCCACTCGGGTCTGATTTAATGTTCTACTTGAGCAACAGCCACTGACACAGTCCCCTCAATTCTAAAGGAACACACTATTATGCCAAACTGTGTGTTATATGCAGCAAACACAGAGTGGTAAACAGCTGGAGGGCCTTGTGTAATTAAAGCTGTATTGCTGTTTGTATGCTGTCAACGTATATGTAGACAAACACACACATTGGCACAATTTCTGCTAACATCCATTCAGTTGGTATTACTTACTTACAGCTCGGTACATTTCAGACTGTTAAGAGGAGATGAGTGTTTTTCTGACTTAATTACATATATTTTCATTGACATTTGTTTAGTTTGTAAGCTCTTAGCATAAATATATAAAATATATTTGGACAGGGGATTGTTGATACGATTGCTTGATGCATGGACATACTATGGCTGTTTTTCATGCTCAAGGACTAATATAGAAACTCAAAGCAACTCTTTTTCTAAATGTTTGTCAGTCTTGTGGAGGTCAGCATGTTGATTCATGTAGTATGTGTGTGTCCCTGGCGAGGTGTTCTCTCAGCTCTTGAGTGGGCGTTTCACAGACAGTCAAGAGACCAGCGGGGAAACTTCCCATCATGCCGTGGTGCAGTGCGCAGTGCAGGTTAACCATTAAAGGCTGTGAAATCCATAGTCACAAACACAGCATTGGGCTCTCCATTGGCATCCTCCTTCTATGTTTTCTCCTCTTCTGTCTCTGCGGATGAATCGGAGCAGAGATGAAAAGCTTTCAGGAATGCTGGCAGACAGGCAGTGCTTTACAGTAATCTAACCTGGGGAAGATGAAAGCCGGAGAGGGAGAAGAGGTGAGAAGGAAAGAGGAGGATGGGGCCATTTGGGGAAAAGGAGCAAAGAGGCCAGCTAGGTAAAGAAAAGAAGAGTGCACTAGTGAATATCAGGGGCATTTAAGAAGGAATGTGGCAGTAATAAGAAACAAGGGTAAGAATGCTGGGGGAAAATGATCAGTGATTTGATGAAGGGAGCTGGAGTGAAATTACTGAAGTTACTGAAATATTAAGTATTACAAAAGAATAATGAGACACTTGTTTGTATCAATAAGGCAGTATTTAACATAACAGTGTCAAAAGAGAGGAGTTTATCCAACCTGAATTCTCAGACAGCAGAATTACAAGAGTGTAGGAGAAATGCATGGTGAGACCTTCAGAGTGGGAGAGAAGGGCAGGGGGAGACCTTCAGACAGCTCCTCAGACACAAAAAATGTTCCCCAACATATATACAAGAATACATTTTCCATAATTTGACTTAAGATTTTGAATCAGTTTTGGACAATTATGGACGTATTGAAAAAGTGAGTTGTTGGCCAAGGATAAGCATTGATATTTTTGGTTGGTCTACTTCCAAGATTATTTTTATTCCCCAAAGGATCCTGTACCATTGCAAGATAGAACTAAATACCACTGCCATCATAAAATATTTGACCTTTGTAGCTGATTGGATTTACCCCTATACTTGAGGATCCAGGTCTGTGTACTATATAGCTTTACTATTGGACGTGGTGGTTTGAAGACTTACTTTTTTTTGTGAATCTATACATTGTTATTGTACTATATGCATGTGGACCAGTCACAAACAAACATACAATCAAAAGAAGACTGAAGTAGACTGTGAAAATGGCCTGCACCATTTTGCATTGTGTGATTACTGTTAAGTCAGTGTCATTGGTTCAGGTTGACATCTCCTGTAATTATGGCTGTCGAAAAGCTCACAACGTCAACGCAAACCTTTAGAGTTGAAATTTGGTCTGCTTTTCAGTGGAACAAACTCAATTGCAACACTGCTCACTGCACATTGAAGTAGCATCAGGAGTAGCGCTGTTGTCACTTGAAACAGCTTTGGCAGTTTGTGTGCGTGTGTGTGCGTGCGTGCGTTTGTGTGTATGTTCTTTGAATGATAATGCAGGTGAAGGCCTGTCGGTGCCGTGACAAATCCCACCTCATGCACCTTGTATTTCTGCTCTGAAGGAGGGGGCACCGCACTGAAACGCTCCTTCCTAATTGAAATTTTAAAGTATAAGAGGATTTCTGCACAACACAAGCTGACAGGTCCTATTCAGCAATATCCTCTTAGAGCTCACACTTGAGAGAAAGGAAGAGAAGAACTTGGTTTGCCCCTATAGTAGAGCAATTATTCTTAAACGGTTTTTATTTGTGGTGGTGCTTCATTTTCATTTGACTTATTTAATTGTGTCTTTGATTTGTGTCTTTCATGGTGAGACTAGAGAACGGTCTGTACTGTCACAGTGTGTCTCCAGGTCTCATACTAATAGTAAATGCCTCAGATATGTCCAGCCTTTGTTTTACAGCTTTGGGACAAGCGCCCAACACAGACCATTGTTGGTAATGAATGCAGTAAAGTGCATGGATGTCAGTTTCTATATTGTTGAGTTATACACTATCAAAGTCGTACATGTTTGGTAATTGCATACAAGCCTGCATATTCATGCCTAGATGCAGCACTAACAGCATTAGGTATCATTTTATGCTCATGCTCTCTGCTTATTGTATTAGTCATCTAGTCTTTGTGATTAGATAACCAACCATCCTGAAACAATGCTCATTTATTTATGGGGTGAAGTTATTTGACTCCCGCTGTGAAGCCTCCGTTATTATCCACAATACATTGCTTTTGTGCCACGGCATAATGCATGGGCGTGAAGCTCTAATGTGTTCCCTTGATAAAGAAGGACTAATTTTAGAAGGATCTCCTGTGGAGGCAGAGGAAGGGCAGGACATACTTGTGATGTCTTCAAGGCTCAAAATGTGGAACTTGTTCTGGAGAAATCATCTAATTTGGGGAGTTTCTGACCTGAAGTTTAATGAACACTGATGTTTTATGATTTATCCTCAACATGTCATTGGACAGTGGTTCTCAAACTTTCTATTGGCCTATAGTCCTGATTTAGACCAGGCTTAGTCCGGGTTTAGTTATTTCTACTTGGTTCAGACCTGGTCTAATCCTAGTATAAGGTTGGTTTAGTCCTGGTTTAGTCCTGGGTTAGTCCTGGGTTAGTCCTGGGTTAGTCCTGGTTTAGTCCTCTGTTAGACCTGGTTTAGTCCTGGGTTAGTCCTGGGTTAGTCCTGTGTTAGTCTTGGGTTAGTCCTGGTTTAGTCCTGGTTTAGTCCTCTGTTTGTTCTGGTTTAGTCCTGGGTTAGTCCTGGGTTAGTCCGGGGTTAGTCCGGGGTTAGTCCAGGGTTAGTCCTGGGTTAGTCCTGGGTTAGTCCTGGGTTAGTCCTGGGTTAGTCCGGGGTTAGTCCAGGGTTAGTCCTGGGTTAGTCCTGGGTTAGTCCTGGGTTAGTCCTGGGGTAGTCCTGGGTTAGTCCTGATATAAGCTCAGTGTGTTACTTGAAATGTAGTTGTAGTTGTTGTTAAATGCTGCAACAGCCCGACTCTTCAAATGATTTTGAGCAGTTTGTGAATCAACACATGCCTGAAGGCTTTGGTGCAGTGCTCTACCTCTTTTGCCTGGTCCTCCTCAATCTTCCTGCTTTTCATTTTGTTCCTATCTCTCTTTGTCTCTGCTCTGTGCTATGCCGTCCATGTAATTTTTCACTTCAGTGGGATAACAGGTATAATAGAGGGAAGGTGCCAGTCTGCTTAATAAAGGAATAAAAGCAAAGAGCACAGACAAGAATGAAAAAAGGACACCCTTGGGGGCTGCAGACGAGAGCATACACCCACTCTCATTCCACTTATATGCACGTGTACACAATAACCAACGGAACACACAAATTCACACAAGCTTATCTCAGAGGAATTGGTTGTGAGGCGCTTCCCTATTTAATTAGAAACTTAGGAGGAAGCTCATAAATCACTAAATCGGCAATGAGCACGACCAATACACTCACACAAATCTGCACATGTCCAAAGGTAGTCTATTGGTAATTCATGAATTCATGAGAATGTGGGATCTGCTGCTACGGTCAGTGATCCTTAGATTTAATATGTTTTTGTGAACAGTGCAGGGCCTTTACCGTTGGAGACAATAGCACCAAATGGATCCCATATAACGAGTACCTGGAGAAAAGTGTGCGCTCCATCAGACTCACCTTTTAAAGAAACCTTACCATTCTTCTGAAAGTGTGGCTGAAAGAGATGCTGGGCAGTAGAAAGGTCACTGTGTGTGTGAATGAGTGTGTACAGACCAGTGCATGTTCATAGACTGTGGTTGTGAATTGAAGTTGAACTATAGTTGTGTGTCTGCCCAGTGCTGGGGTCTCCAGAGTTCCTCTGATGGCAGTTTGTGGTAACAGGATCCAGGGGGATGTGTGCTCTTAGACAGTGTCTGGCTCTCTGCTCACCATCTATTATTCACTCACCTGGACACACTCATACTTCTACTCACATACACATTTATACACACTATACACATACACACACTACATACACACTGCCCACATACACCTTACTACAGTGTGCCTTTCTTCTCTTTACTCTTTATATCTCCTCCATCCATAGGAAAGTTTTTTTGTTATTATGTTATGTCTGACAGCAGCAAGGCCCTGGCAATAAAAACATGTCACAGTCACTACAGAAGTAGCACAGTGTTTGTAAAGTGGAGGTAGAGGAGCTTTTTCTACCAATGACCTTTACTAGAGGCAGTCTCTGCTATCTTTATTTAATCTTACATTAACTAATCTGCTAAATATAAACCTTTAAGTAATTGTTTGGTGCAGACAGAGCACCATGGTCATTTTATGCAAGTATGATTCAAACATATAATGTGTGAGCAATGTATTTTTCTTACTTACTGTAGTACATAGCGTCCAGCAGTATACACACACAATCTGCAGCCCCCTGGGTGTCATCTCAATGTGATTATAGCCAGTAGGTTGTATTTCTAAGTCGCTGGAGCAGTTTGCCTGTTGCTCTCCTGCAAATTAATGCTATCCGTAGCACATAGAGCTAGTGCACTGCTGTGTTGCCTGAAAGGCAAAGTCTTGATTCGGCACAATTTGGGGCTCTCACTGTTCTGGAGAGCATGTTGACTTCATTAATGGCTTCCAAAGCCTTTAAGCTTTTACATGATGGCCTCTGGTCACAAAATATAATGGGGAGCACACTACTCTGTAGCACCACCAGAAGGTTGTTGCACTAATAGTGACACAGGTGGTGATGTGCACTCAAATTATGCCGTTGTCTCCGTGGGGTCCTTGAAGCCCAGTCAGTAGCTGCTGCAGCAGTAGTGGGGACAGTGGCTCTTAGCACCACAGCAGGAAGGGTTAAAAAAGGAAATATATTTGTCTGCACTAAATGAGGTCTGCCAGAAGATCTCTACCTGTCACTTCTAACTTCCTGCTGTGACTCTAATGAGACATTGAAAAAGGACTTGGGTGACAGACAAAGACAAATGTAAAGATATAGACTTGCTCTGACTTTTCTGCTCTAATGTAAAACTGATGAAGTGAGCGGATGAGTATTTAGAGGACAAAATGCAAAACTATAAAATCAATCACTGTGTGAGAGGGACTGGAGACAGAAGAGAAAGCTCATAAAGCACAGAACTTCACTTCACATAGCTAAAGGGAAATGCAGCATCAGTACATATGATCTTTTTTATCAAACTGAAAGATTCTTCAAACATTCAGCTCATCATTTTGAAAAATACTGTAGGAGAAACTACATATAACCTCATGTGAATGATGTTTACTTTAAGATTAAAACTAAATCAATAAGAAGGCCCTGCAGCTGAGTGGTGCGCCCCCCGCCTGGACACAGTGCTCTGGGGCAGCCCATAGTGCAGGCGATGATAGCGGGGAGATCTGTCAGTCACCCTTTGAATCCACGAGGGAGACAGAGGATAGAGAGAGGAGCTGAGGGGAAATGAGCCAGGAAGCCTCCAGACACTTGTCCCCTTTCACGTCCAACACCATCATCGCTCACAATAACATTTTTGTGCTTCTCTCCTTCGCTGTCTCTCAGCAGGTGGAGAAGGTTAGATTAGTAGGCCGCAAAGAGCTGCGGGCGTAGCACTGCCTTTAATGCCACACTGGTCAGTCAGCAAGCTAGGGGTCCACCAGCAGCACAGTTAGCAGGTGTCACATGCAAAGGTACTGGTGAAGGGCACTGGGAGAACATAACATTTAAAGCTCTTTTACTAAACTCTCAAGTGGGTGGTATGACCTGAAAGAGTCTTTATACCGACTACTTCCTCCTTTTATATGTTTGTTAACTGGAGAACGACAATTTGAATGTTGTTTTGCTATAGATGCAACAGATGGCTTTTCTTCCCCTAAATGACTTTAGACTGGTACAAATAATAGACTGCCTTGTGACCCCCTTTGGCCGAAAGACAATACAAGTCGGTATAAATGGAGAGGGGTGTGTCAGGAAGTGAATCCAGCATAAAGCTGATCCCAAAGTATTACGCAAATGCAATTACTTGACCAAAAAAGGGTGAAGTAATTTTATTCAGAGTATTAACATCTTAAGCCAAGAGTTGTTTGGCCAAGCGAACAACCTTGCCGAGAGTTAATGTACACACAGAATTTACATAGATAAATAAAACCCAGCTCAACAGGATAGCCATTTCTAGAGGTCATCCGTCTTCATAATTATGACATTGCCAACACATTTCTCCGTAGTTAATTCCTTGCTAACAACGACATTTCCCTGATTTGTGCCCTCGAAGCACCTTCAGTTCACAGTGTAGCCATCAGGGAAAGACATTAATTAAAATCCTGCTGTGAGGAAGATATGACACTACATAAAACAGAGAAAAGTAAATTCAAGCACAGAATGAGTTCAGTTCCACTCTGCAGGCTCATCCCTTTGTAGAGGAAGGCACGTCTGAACGGAAAAGTGAAAAGTGACTAGCAGGGGGGTGGTCTAAGTGTCTTTAATGAAGCAAATCAGTATTTCATTTCCATATGTGATTTTGGACTAAATGCCCATGAATACAGTCTATTTCACAGATTACTACAGACATAGAAGCTTCAGTATTGAATGCCCAGTAAATTTAGGTCTTTGGTCTATCCAAGGATGGGTATAGACCAGGACTAACTGAAAAACAAACCAGCTGGATTAAACGAGGAAAAAACAAACAATAAAAACATGAACAAAACTGACCCTTAATTAAACCAAATCAAAACTTGAATATATATTGATAGTGATACACATACCACAGCATCGTCTATGTCCATGCCAGATTAGCCTCAAATCATTCACACCCACTATAGTCTTGTAGTAGCTCATCTTGCCTTAAGCTATATATATTGAAGCCCTGAATGGGGAAGTGGTGGGTTTGTTGGGGCATTGATTGACGCTGAGAAATAGATCGAGTGCACTTGCGAGCCACGTTTCTGTCTCTCCCGCTCTTTATCGCCATTCACCTCGCTTTTCTGTCTCTCTGCCATATATTTCATTGAGCTGGACAGATTTGGGCAATCAGACAACTACCATTGTATTGCTGTCAGTATGAATAGCTTGCGTGGAGAGACACATTGCCATTATGTTGTGACGAAGTGTGGTTTTTACTGTTTCGGTCTTTACTGTTGCTGGCTTGCTTTTTGGGCTGTGGTTGCATGTGCTGTCGAGCCCAGTGAGGAGCAGTGCTTTGCTGTGGTTTGACACGTGAGAAAAATGAGTCAGGTTACTGTAAAACTTTGCATGTGGTGCCATGAAATGTTGGTATGAAAATGTATTTTGAATTGAACTAGCTAACCCACACCTTCCTTTTCACGTTTACTTTTGCTTTATTATTGGTTAGACCCTGTAAGTTCTGTTTTTGTATGTCTTCTCTGCAGACACGGGTAATGTGTGGTTATTTGAGTTTCTATTCTCTCAAGCCAGTGCGGCCATTCTTCTCTGACCTTTAGCAAGGTATTGTGTCAAAACAACTAATACCCGGCATATTTAGTGAACCATTTTCACTTTCAGCAATTTCTGAAATATTCAGCCCAGTCAAACTTCCATCAACACTATGTCATATTAAAGGTTATTTGAAGCACAGCTCAGTTTGAACTTCAGCAGGTTTGTTTGTGCATATCGGAATTTGCTGCCATGTTATTGAGCTTTTTCCATGAACAAGCAGGTGAAGATAATCCTAATAAAGTATCCAGGACCAATACTGTACAAATGGTTCCTATACAACAGCATTTTCTATTTGCTAGTAGGCATAATGTGTCTCCTGAAAAGTGTTCACTCCTTATCCTGGCTCCTTGCTCAAATGTGGTGGTGGTTTAGGTACAGTATCCCTGCAGGCTGCACAACATTTGGATGACACTCTTGTTTTGCCCACTCACCTCACTGTAGCTGCTTGGCCTTGTCAGTCTGCAGTGATGCTCCAGTCAGCAGCTTATTCTGGCTCCTGCCACCAGTATGTAGTTGGTCATGGTGTGTGTTCCAGCCATGTGTTAGTCTGCCTTGTTCAGCAGACTGCAACTCTGTGTGTGAGGAGCTCTCTTGGTCTCACCTTAACTTAATAGGACTTGCCAGAAAGACATTGCTCTTCATTTTTAAATAGATCATTTTTTCCCTTGGATATCAGTGTTATATGTTTTTTCATTAGCTAAACATGTTAAGTATAGCTGTATACAGTCAGTTACAAAGAAGTTAAAAATGAAAAGTCCAACATGTGACTAGTCGGAGAAAATTTCTTATTAGCTCGTACTTCGACGATAGTGTTCAAGCCTTGGATTTGAGTATCATGTATTTTAACACATAAAATAGCCTATATATAGCAAGCATTTTAAGACTGTTGACCAAAGCTATACGCTATATTGTAAGACAATTGATGTAAGTTCTTAATTGAAATCAGTTTTCATACAATTACACATCAGTTTACAGATGAGCTAAAATAAAAAAAGTGTGTTGCCAAATGTAGGCTGCATTTCACAGGGCAATGTGAGAGCATACCTTCCTTTTGGGCAAAAATATTATTGACTTAGAGTAAATAAGTAAATAAATACATGTTTGTTGTCATATTTTGTCATTTTTAATTAGATTTATACTGATATATTGATTTTACATTGTAAGTTGATCTCGTCATCCCTGACACCACTAAAAGATACAGTACACCTCAGGCTCAGTGCACAGTGTGAGGATATGCTGTCGTTTCCATTTTGTGGTTGTACAGAGCCAGTAATGAGGTTTTTCCTGTGGTTTTCACACCGGATTGGCTTCCCTTTCAGTATCACACCTTGCATTAGCTGTTAGCCACATGGCGAGAGGGAGGTTTGTCACTTTGGACACATTATTTCTCATTGTCATTAAATATTAAATAAAAAAATACCATCTGTACAAAACAATATATATTCATTTCAATCAGCGCCCCATCTTAAACTAATTGTATCACAATAATGATATGATCCTCATCTGACAGAGGACCCCACAAATATTTGTCAAGCTCAGCTCTACCCAATTGAAATGTGTTGATTTTAATTGAAGTTAAATTATGGATTAGTCCTTTTTTGTCTTGCTTTTGTCCTTATTGAGTCCAGGTTAGCCCTGATTTAATCTTTAAAATGTTGCCTCACATCCAGTTATGGTCAATTATACCTTTTTTGTCAAATTAATATCCAAATATTACCATAGATATGTTAATCTTAATAATCAAAATACTTATTGCATATTTGATGTTTTTTTATATCACCTCCTCCTTTGGTATCACTGATGTTGTTTTGGATCCTCACCACTAGGGGGACTAGGCCTATGAGCCAGTGGCTGTATTCTCTGTTTTTGTGACACAGCTCTCTCCCACATACAGATCCCAACACACACGGAGCTATGTGAGGAAATATTTACTACACACATTTGTGGTGCTGTGGTGCCGTGTGTGCCGTGTGTTGAAAGTGCCAGTATTTATCTCTCTTTGGTGTATCCCTGGTTGCCATATGAGTAAGCACAGCAGACAGCCTATGTGTGACTGTGTAGGCAACACATAATGAAATGCCTGTGATTTCGTTACATGTGTGAACTCTCTATGTGTGTATTGACTGCTGTGTACGTACTGGCTCAATGCAGCTCTTACCTTCCTACCATGCACATGCACATGCACATGCACAAGAAGTCTGGCAGTAAAGATGTCTATTATGTAGTGCTAATGTGATAGCAGAGATTAGCATTGTAATCCATTTAGCATAGAGCAGCTAATCCACTTTATTACTGTTGAAAATGAATCAGATAATATTGGCTAGCACCATAGTAGCTGCCTTAATGATTTTAAGATGATTTCTTAGCGATACATTAATAATTATGTTTGCTGGCAATAAAGCTATTATCTATATTCATCAGTTTGACTTTTAATATGGTGCAACCTGCTAAGCTTTTTAGCTTTTATATATTTTTAGTGTATATTTAAGTAAGTAAGAGGATTTAAGGAAGATGTGCTTTAGGTAGCTTTAAAAAATATACAGTTTATTTTATTGTCATCAATTTACAAAATGCGCTATGAGCACTTTAAGAAACATCTGAATCCAGTTGTATGACTTTTTTTGATAATGATACACTGTATAGCACTTTTCAGGACAACCAAAGACGCTTTACAATTGCATTATTCATTCACTCCATACACTGGTGGTAAGATAATTATGTAGCCACATTTGCCCTGGGGCAGTCTGACAAAGGCAATGTGGGTTAAGTGTCCTGCCCAGGGACACAAAGACAGAATGTGCTTGGACCGGGACTCGAACCGGTGTCTCGAACCGGTGTCTCGAACCGGTGTCTCGAACCGGTGTCTCGAACCTGTGTCTCTAACCGGCGTCTCGAACCGGCGTCTCGTAACTGCCGTTTCGAACCGGCGTCTCGAACCGGCGTCTCGAACCGGCGTCTCGAACCGGCGTCTCGAACCGGCGTCTCGAACCGGCGTCTCCGAACCGGCGTCTCCAAACCGGCGTCTCCAAACCGGCTTCTCGAAACTGGCGTCTCCAAACCGGCATTTCGATCCGGCGTCTCGAACCGCCGTCTCGAACCGCCGTCTCGAAACCGGCGTTTCGAACCGGCGTCTCGAACCGGCGTCTCAAAACCGCCGTCTTGTACCGCCGTCTTGTACCGGCGTCTCGAACCGGCGTCTCGAACCGGCGTCTCCAACCTTCATATCCCAATGGTAAGCTTTATCCTGGACCCAGACAATGATACAGAACCACTTTACTGCATTTCTTGCCTGAAACACTTCCCCAGTAATGTACCCTTGAGTATAGACTATGGTTGCAAATTAGACAAAATAGGAATATTCATTTAAATGATTCAGCCTATGCTGTCACTATCAAATCTACAGAGAGTGAACCTGATAGCGTCCCCTACTCCCCAGTGGCCCATTTGTTTTGTTGGTGGTCAGATTGAAGGATAAAATACAGAAGCTTCTCCTTGAAGTCCTTACAGTCCCTAGTGACTATGGATCTGTCCCAACACAATAAAGGCTGAGATTGGGCCATTGCCAAAGACATCCCATCCTTTACGCCTATTCAAAATTGTCACCGCAGTTCTACCAACTCACACAGTAGGTTGAATTAACTCCGCCACCAGGTAGATTAGATAACCTTACCTGCTCAATCTGGCCTGACTCGTGTGGAACTTACCGTTCTCGCTCCCATTCGCCGTCTGTTCTTTTCTTTGCAAACGGACCCTAGTGGATAAAAGTGACCCCAGTGAAAGTGTAGAAGGCTTTTCATACAGAGAATTAAAGGTCCCTTTGAGATGGGGATCACTACACAAGCCAAGCAGCAGGCTGAGCAAGGAAGAAAGAAGAAAAGAAGAAACAAAAAGAGAGAGTCGGGTGGTGGCGGGGTGAACGATGAGGCCTGCTCTGAGAAATGTCATGTTGTGAAAGTAGATATCAGGGCGAGCAACAGGGACTCAGCTGCTCCTAGTCTACTTAGGTTTCCTTTTGAAAGAGATGGATTATGGTAGTGTGTGCTGAGATGAAGTAATGAGGATGAATCTGACCATAGCATTTATTCATATTCATTTTTATGTCTGCCAATGTTTATCTTTTTGTCTGCAGTTGTTTTTTTGTTTGCTGATTCGTTAGCAAATTAGAACGAAACTGGTTGATAACATTTTTAATGATTAGCATTATTGGATTTCTTATGTAAGATATAAGGGCTTTGTGTCTGAATGAATAGTGAATTTGCTTCATATTTCTAGCTTAGGCAAGATGTGGGTTTTATATTTCTATAGACCCTTTCAAAGTTTGTAAACATAAAGTCCTAAATTCTGGAATGGAGGCAAGACCGTAATACATTTTCAATGGAGAAATTAGCATTAGCGAAAAATATTGCAAATTATGATGGTTTTGACAAATGACAACCACTCTGCTACATGTAGGTGATGTCAGAGCCTGGTAGGAAACATTAGTGATTGTACCTCACACTGTATGTTTATTGAATGTACACATTAGTAACAGTTACTTTTGCTTGGTGGCTTGGTTTTCCTGGACATGTTCTTACAGAAATGTTGAAGACTACAATAGCTTTTCATTGTTTGCTCAGAATTATTCTATCTGTCACCTCAAACACTTCTTTTTTGTAAAGCTAACTCACTTTGGCTCCAGTCGCCTCCAGTCCTGAATTTTGAACATTCCATTTGACAAACCTTTAGTTTACATCAAATCAATTTTGGATATTTTCAAATCCTTTCTAAAACATGCTTTAAACTGGCCAGTACAAAAATATTTAGTATAATGAAATGCTGACATTTAAGATGAATCCACATTATAATTAATCATAGAGTGGCTCACCTGTCTGCTCTACCATCTGCCTCTGTCCAATTATCTTATATTTGTGCCTGTTACCTATGGGCCCTTAATAGTCGAGGAGCACAAAGAAGTACCAAGAGTCTTTCCCATCTTTAAGTAGACTTGCTTCACACCTGTTTACAGAGTCTATTCAAGCCCAAGTGTGGATTTTCTTGCTTGGGACAGCCTGTGCACAGACTTTACAATACTGGAGTTATTTGCCCATTTGAGTATATTGAGAGATCATTTGAGACAGGTTGAAACAAAGCACAGTGAGTGTATAGCAGTGTGTGTATGGCGATGTAAACAGATGTGCCAAACAACTTCAAATTAGTATGTACATTATACCTTCAAGTGCGTGTGGGACCAATTCCTGCTCTTTCTGCTGAGTAAACACATATGGAGGCACAAGGGCCATCTCTCTCTCTCTCTCTCTCTCTCTCTCTCTCTCTCTCTCTCTCTC